>JAHDVE020009268.1:0-86453 GCA_022606495.2 Halesus radiatus
CAGCCACCCTGGATCTTATAAGGCTGCAAAATCGAAAACTCGCCCTTCGCGAACATACTGGAAGCACTGCAATATCTGGGAAGGCCAAAAATTATCCGGAAGGCGTTATTGTACTGTACACGAAGTCTTTCCATACTGCTCTTTTTATAGTTTGCCCAGAGTTCGCACGTATACAATGTTGCAGAGAAGGCAAGGAAGAGAGTCCTTTTCACAGCGGTACTACAAAGGCGAAATCTTCCGCTGAGAATGTTCGATTTTACGCTGAGAGCTCAAAAAACCTAAACGCTCAATGATTTATGCAGTCATTCTTTTTTATTATTTTTCATGACTATTTCCCGGCATCTTCGGCAAGGAACTCGCTTTCATTCACAAACTCTTGTGGATTTTGCATAAATCTTTGAAGATATTCGGAAGTACAAATCGAGGTAGAAATAATAAAAAGCGACAATCGATTACACTTTAGCACTTGGCGTGTCACTGCCTAGAAAGTCACGATATCTGTCACGTTTCCAGCGGTTCTACTTTTCCCTATTGAAAACTAGGTAAACGAGTACTGGACAAGACTTACCTGTTGGAATTTCTTTTACCAACCGGCGGTTCAATGACTCTTATGTTTTTACCAGCGACTATGTATCGCACAAACACGCTTTTAACATAGAATATTATACCTGAACCAGGTAGGCCCTCCGTTATACGGGAAAACTCGTGTGTACTCAAGTCTATGTCTATATAATTTGTTTTGTCGTAAAGATAAAGATTTATGTATCTCACTGGGATTGGCGGTCTGAGAACGTAAGGTTGTATTCACAAATATTAACTAAAAAAATACATATATATTTTTTTACAAACCACTGTTCTGTATGAATTTGAAATGGCATTACATGTATTTATTATACCCAATACTCGTTATGATATCGAATCGAATCGAAACATCGCTGTATTTATTCATTTCTAATACTTTGAAAAGCTATAGAAAACAAGTGCATAAATAGAAATTGGTTAAACAAATACAGCATATTAAAGTTAGATAAATTGTCTATGCGCTTCATAGCTACATTAAATATGTTTGTACGCTCCCACGCTTTAAGGTTTTTTGCAGAAAAGTGGAATTTGTTGAAATGTTTTTGCAATGGTGAACTTGTATTGTTTGTGTCAAGTGTTGAGTTTGTGATTACTGTTTTTTTCAGAGAATTTTAACTAAAACAATCGACGTTCACTTTTATTTTTGTATTTCTGATGTCAGTTTGGAAAAAACAAACAATTTATATATATATATATATTTAAACGACCGTTCAAATTATCAAAGGGTTCAAAACAAAATTTGTTAAGCGCCCTTAGGGTGATATTCTTTATAGAAAAGGTACCAAAATAATTATCCGATAATAATAAGGAAGAAAAAAACAACATCAATAACCTGCCATATCCGGGTATGCCTTTTTCTACAATCGAACATTATTAATTAATAAATCTATAGTATTCAATCTTATCATCTTACTGTTGACTTAGGCACACTTAGCCACCGCAATACCGACCAATTAAATTCTATATCACTGACCGAAAGCAGAAGGTATTTTGGTAGATCTAAACTCAGTCTATGAGTGAAGATTGATAAACTGCTATTGCGATACAACGAGGGCGAAACTAACAACAAATACAGTGTTTTTCATTCTGAGCTGTCAACTGACATCGTTTTACGTCTGTTGGTCGTGTATTATAAAATGCTTTATCGATGAGGTGCAGTTTCTACCGACTTGTGTTTAAAATAGTAATTTTATTGCGTTATTACAGAGGCGTTTTTGCCACTACTTGGTCACATAAAAAGGTTGAGTCTTACTTCACCTGTTGAGGTAGTTTGATGAATAAAACAGTAGCTTGCCTTTCTTGTTGGAAATTTAAGAACGTTATTCAACATTTTGCATGTCATGTTAATGTCGTCTTATTTCCCCGTAAATTGATGCATTTTATTGAGGTTCTAGAAAGAGTTATTATTAAAAGTAGAACGATTATTGTTGGTTGTTAAAAGAAGAACGTCTAGAACAATCCACGAGTTTTAGGATACTAATTATGTCCTTCGGGGCTGCTGATAAGGACACATAATGAGAAGATGTATGAATGCGGACGAAGCAAGGAGTAAGTTATTCAAAAAAAAATAAAACAAAAGTACCTAACTACCGATGAATGAAAATAATTGGCAAGTGTTCACCCTAATACACGAATACGTATTTTCAATATTTTTCTAATGTTTATTGTTTATTTGGAACTTTTAACAGAGTGATTACAAATATTACATATTAATAGAAACAAAATAAAAGTAGGGTCATCATTCCATTTACAAAATGTTTTCATCATGCGTTGAGAATACAAAATAATTATATTACACTATAAAGGAAAAAGGAAAAAAAATGGTAACAGGTTAAAAATCAAATAAATAGCAATATGTAAAAAAAAACATTCATTAAAATTTTTTTTACGGGGAATGTAGGTAAGTGTTGCAACAATTAGTATTATTATTTCTGTCCAAATTTTCGAAGATTTTTTACCATCTTAGGTGGCTCCCACGGGCTGGTGAGGAATTGACATAAACCTAATGCCGGTGTCGAGATTCTATCGTCGTGGCGCCCGTACTCGGTGCGGGAGTTGTTTGCGTACTTCCAGCAGTATACGGTAAGCGGAACGATCTTCTCCCCATCATCGAACTTTTAATAAACTTTTTGATTACCCGAAATGATTTATTTTAGTTAATAACGCTATTAAAATATTCTTACAGATATATTAATTAGTCACATTAAAACATCACAAAAGTATACGAATATATAGCACTACATAAAGAAGGGAATAATTTATATCCCTTATAAACGCAATTTAAAATAAGGGAATGAAAATACTTGGCTTCATTCTTCGAAATTCCAGGGGATTTGGGAATATTTCCACGTTGAAAACATTGAATACATCTTTATTCCGAAGTCAAGTTGAATATAACTCCTCGATCTGGTCCCCCCAGTTTAAACTACACTTAATCGTGAAAATTCAACATAAATTCCTATGACACATTCATTATAAACTCGGTATTCCATTGAAAGCATTAACTATAATTAATTGATGGAAGAACTAAATTTACTAAATCCCTCAGATCGAAGAATTATTTCCGACTTGATATTTATGTTCAAATTGTGAATGGTAGTTTATAGACAACCCTGATTTAATTAAGATCATTCAATTTCATATATCTACGAGAGCAACTCGTACCAAAATCCTGTTTAAATGTAACAACACCAGGACTGAGCATTACAAACACTCGCTTGTACCTAGTTTACATGAAGTTAGTAATAGATACGCAGATGTAGCGGATCTATTTAGCTTCACGGGAGGTAAGTACAAGAAGGCTATACTATCATGTCTTTTCAATCAATATAAATATAACTTAAGTTTACTATATGTTTTATATGTACGCATATCTTTTACTTTTATATCCTTCGTGAACTTTTATTCCTTATATATTCTCTGATGTCATTGTACGACCTAATGCCACATTTAATAGATACATTTTAAAATTATTTGTGCTATATTCTTATGCTTGTAGTTAACTGTGACATGAAATTATTGTTTATGGTATATTTATACAGTTGATATGAAATAAATAAATAGTGTTCCGGGTGGTGTTCGTTTATTTGCATGTTTGTTTTGTATGCAAATCTACAGTTTTATTCCGAACTTAATGAAATTTTGCACACTTGACCCCCAACACAATAGAAAGGTCACAGTCTACATGAGATTTTGAAAAACCACCCCCATCCTATTTCCCACCCATTAAAGAAGAATTGAGGTACTTCTTGATGAATGTTTGCGCATTTGACGTTCAAGATAAGAGGTAGGTAGGGGTAGGGATAACACATTATAACCTCCAAACTTTACTGCGAACCATTCATAACCCAGGGTAAGGCCAGCCACTCCAGCTATTGTGAATAAACGTAATATTCCACAACCTCGTCGACATTCACTTGACAATATGCCAAATGCGGAACGGTAAAACAGAAATCTGCAATACCGATAGGTTAATGACTACAGATATACTGATATCTGTAGCGAGACATCACGTAACATTAACCACATTTTTGTTGCAACCGGTTTATGTCGATTCCATACCGGTCCATGAGGGAGCCGGCAAGTCCGGACTTATGAAACCGGACCTCCGTTACGTCAGTTGAATAAATAATAATAATAATGATAATAACAATATGCTTATTTCAGCTTAACAAAGCGGTAAGTGCAATACTCTGTCTGCTTTAGAAAAGAATACATTAAAAAAATCACATGATGGAAATAGGATATAAAAAAATAAATAAGGTGAACATATTTCTCTCTTATGCTACGGTGACTTGAGAGAAATTCTCCATTTATGATGTAGGGGCGCGCCCTGCCACCGGGCGACGGCCTGGACAAGAGTGTTTTACGATCTCTAGTAGCGCTGACTTGTCCCGGCTACTCCCAAGAACCCATTCACCCTTCCCTCCGCGAACATCTGCGAGGCGCTGCATCGCCAAGGGGGCCCGAACAGCGCCCTGTAATCGTGGTTATATTGTACTCGGAGTGTGTTAATGACGCCTTGTGTGTACCTTGTCCATAGTTCGCTAGTGTAAAAGCTCATGTCATGTCTGGAAGAGTTGCTTTTTTACCAGAGGACTGCACCTGTTGAATCTCCTTGCATAAGAACTGACTACAATACATTATGTACGTATTTGCATTAGGGGAAAACTTTATCACATTGATTTGTCCAAACCGGTTTGCGAGTGGACAGAATGACCTTTGTGACGTCAGACATTTTGAACCATTTCAAAAGGTGAACCGCGAAATTGCCGAAAGTTAAACCTGCTACGCAACATTAGTGATGATTTATTTTGGATATTCTGATGACATTTTTTTTTAGTAAAGGTTTCACAGTGTTTTAAATATTGCCAATAAATATTGAGTCAAAAATTACCTAATAAAACAACAGTGATACAAGTTTAAGTGTTCAAATCTGTTGAAGAGACGATTGCGCACCAAATGGGTGTATTTACATCTCGCAAAGTGGCTTTTTTGATTAATTATTTGTGTTTTAAAAAAATAATTCTACTACAGCTCCAAACGTCAATATTTACACACAAATTATAAACGCTTCCGTGGATAATATTATTGTTATTACGAATTCCGCATGTACGCATTGTTAAAAATAATTAACGATTTCTGGAATTAATCGTACGCCGTGATAATGAATATTGTAACTTTGTAACTCATGTTTTTGTGTTCGAAAGTAAGCAAGTGTTTCGATCGTAGACTCAAGTATTCATAGTTCTAGTTCTCGAGTGAAATAAAAAAAAATAATCAAAAGTGAAGTAAATAAACAATCTTTTAAATACAGTGTTAAACATAAAATAAAAGCTTGAAAAATAACGGTATAAGTGCGATAACAATTAATATTTATAATAATTAAAAGTTTTTATTACGGCTTATTCACAGTACCCCGCAAGGATCAATTGGCTCAGTGGTTTAGGCGCCCGCCAAGCTCGTGCAGATATTCCTAGGACCGGTGTTCGAATTCTCCTAAATCTAAGTTTCTGGTTATTATTTTTTTATTTTTTATTTTACTACTTCAAACATAGATGACTTCCTAGAATCTCTTGAAAACACTTTAAGTAATTGCAAACATGATTCAATTATTGGTGACTTCAATATTGACATTCTTCAAAAAAATAATACATCTCTTAAATACATCAACGCACTAGATTCATACAACTATTTTATATGCAACACATTTCATCCCACGCGAGTAACAGATACCTCTTCTTCTCTAATAGAGCATATAATTTCAAACAGACTAAATATTTCCTCAACTATCTATAACCATAACATTTTGATATTAGGTTATGAAAATAGCTTGAAGCATTACACTAATAATAGAATACCATATTATCCAAACACCAAGACCGATAAAAACATGTTAAAAGTATATCTTGAATCCAACAAATTTCCACACGAAACCACCCGTAATGTTAATGAAAACTTTAGTCATTTTAATGAATACATCAAAACAGCAAGAGAATCGTGTCAGCTCAAATCTGGTTTAAGAATAGGCGACCGCCAGCGAGGCAATACGCCATGGTTTGATGCAAAACTGAATGCACTTATCAAATAGCGTAATAATACGTTCAAACTCTGGAAACAGGATCAGCACAATGATATGCTTACCGCGAGGAACAAAACAAGAAATTCTGTTACCAACTATAGAAGGTATGCAAAAACTAACTTCTCCGAAAAACGAAATTGAATGTCTTGTCATTAAGGATGAAGAAATAAAACATCCCACCCAAATAGCTTCAGCTTTTAACGATTTATTTATCAGTTGGTGAAAATTTAGCAGCTACAATCACATTATACCCAGATGAAATGATCACTATATACACGGATCGGAAGGCAGCACAGTCCTTATACATAGCAAAAACGAATAAATTAGAGGTTCTCAGTATCATTACTCAACTTAAGTCCAATGCATCTCCAGGCCTAGATGGCGTTACACCTGCACACCTCAACTTTTGCAATAACGTACTAGCTGACCACCTCGTTTTTCTTATTAATCAATCCCTGTATAGTGGAATTTTCCCAGATCAATTAAAGATTGCAAAAATAGTTCCAATCCACAAAGATAATTGCAAAAAAATCCATCTAGCTATCGTCCTATATCCATTCTTTCAGTATTCTCTAAAATATTTGAAAATGTTATTAAACTTAGACTCACAAAATACCTTCAATCCAACAATTTAATTACATCTCAGCAGTATGGATTCAGAAAATACTCCAACATAATGTGTTGCCTTTGACTTTGTATATTCTCTCCAAAAGTATATAGATCAGGGTGAACATGCTGCAGGCTTATTTATAGATTTAAAGAAGGCTTTCGATACGGTAGATCATGCGATCTTACTAAATAAACTGGAACACTTAGGCATAGTTGGCACTCCCCTAAAGTTATTACGCATCTACCTCTCCGACAGACGGTGTCAGAATTTTGTTGGAAAGGCGTCAAGCAGCATGGGAACGATAACCTGTGGTATGCCACAAGGCTAAGTTCTTGGGCCATTATTCCTGATTTATATAAATAACATAGTTAAATGGGGAATAAAGGGTACCATTCAACTCTACGCAGATGATATAATGATTCTTTATAACAATACCGATATAAACGCAAAAGGAAATGGAAAGAGATGTTGCTTGCCTGGCAAACTGGCTACGAATGAATAAGCTAAGTTTTAATAAAAAAAAAACACATTCCATTTTGTTTAGAAACAAAAACAATATAAGTCTGAACATAAATCTTGGTAATAACCGCCTCGAAAAAGCTGGTGTTACAAAATATCTTGGCCTATTCATTGACTCGCAACTCAAGTGGAATCATCATTTTAAACATGTTTTATCTAAAATTACCCCCATAACTGGTGTTTTATATAGACTCCGCGGGTTACTTCCTACCTCTCCATTAAGATCAATCTACCACGCTATGATTCACTCACATTTAATATATCTTTCCGGGATCTGGGGATTTGCTACAAAAAAAAATGCTACCAAAAAACGATTTCAGAGATCCAAGTCATTCAAAATAGAGCCTTACGAAATATATTTAGTTTGCCATGGGACACACACGTAAAAGACATCTACAGAAACTCCCAAATACTTCCGTTTAACACCATTCCCACCTGTGAAATTACAAATACTGTCTTGCATGTAATTCAACACTCGGCACATACTAACACCACACTCAATTACAATCACGACGTACACCAACACAACACAAGAAACCACAACAAACTACATATACCAAAAATACACTCAACAAAATATGGACTAAAATCTTTAGAATACACAGCTTATACACAATACAATAAATTACCCAACGCTATAAAAAATGCAAGCCAATGTGAAGGGTCTCAGAGTAAGATGCTTAAACTCTATTTTTTGAAGGAATACCTTAAGGATTGATGTTGTGATGTGTCTCCGTTATAGGTTTACCTGTGTAATGTGCCAGTGATGTGTTTCTTTATAATAAGTGTCTCTGTACAATCATATTATAATGTACCAGTGATGCCTTTATTACAAATGCAAAATGTGTGTTGTAAATATTGTTTATGCACTGTGAAGATTAGTTATGTATTTTAAATATTCTGAGTATTTCTAAAAACTTTACTGTAGGTTCTGCATTTGATCCCACAATGAGTTTTTTTAACTCTTAGGAATACAATGCAAATTGTATTGACTACTTTAAAAAAAATTTAAAATAAAAGAAAATAATAAATAAAAATAATAATAATAATAAATCGGTACACCGTTTAACCAGAGGAGCTATAATATGTTACGTAATAAAAGGGTGACGCTAGAGTGATTCTAGCTTCTTGTTACAAGAAAATAGCTGGGTATCCAATTACGAAACGACCCTCCAGAGATCGCAACCCGGCAACCAATCCGGTGATTTCCCGTTTGTAATCAACCAATGGGGTCTAGCGGAACAGACAACTTTCGACCGCTTCGAACGACTGGAAATCGCCGTCGCCACACTTCTGTTCGAACCGGAAAGCTGATAGCTGCATGCTCTGTAAGAGCCCGATGGCCGTAGTTCCGGACATAGACAAGTCCCTAAAGAAGACTCTCTTAAAATTTCAAGTAAATCGGTTCGGTAGAACCTGAGAAATCACTGGTATCAGATTCAAAAAGACAGTTCTGAGAAAAACACGTTTAAAGTTTCAAGTAAAATTTTTGCAGTCTAAGTCATAAAATTATATTTTTAACTTACATTTATTCAATCTGCCATTCCTGCTGCATACATCGGACCTTCCTCGACTTCGACTTCCTATATATATATAACGGAACAAAAAGGGCTTACTAAGAAATATAGATTCAGGTAGTCGGAGAATCCATTATGTCTTTTGTTCGATTAGTTGCAGCCCAACCGGTTTGGATGCCAGCTCAGCAAAATACTTATTTCTCCGAAAATAATTTGAATTTTGAAAAATCCTCTCGTAGACATATTCTTAAATAGTTTAACTATGAAAATATGAAGAAAAAAAATCGATTTTTTTTTATTTCTAGACCAGAATACCCCCTTAAATTATGTTCACTTGAAGTTACCATTTTGATGCTAACGCTATTAGTCGAAGTCAACAAGGCTGGAATATTGTTTTCAGGTTTTCATTAAGAGTAAGCGCTATATCGCCACATTGATTAGTAAATTAGAAACAACCTATTTTATATACAGTATGTAGAAGCCTTAAATTCATTAGCAGATCAAAGTTATGAATCGCGATCGCGATAGGCAATAGCACCCCAACATAGATATTCATACATTTTTACGTACGAGTATATTATTTTTTCATGTTATTTATTTATTTTACTTGATTCATTTTATTGCTAACTTAATGACACACAGATGACAGATTTTCGTAGTGACATAAAATTTAAAGGTGACATTCAAATAGTAATTCGTGCTAAAAAATTGAAATATAAATTACAAATGAAAGTGATGATATGTGTGTTAATTAGTCATTACTTTGTTTGCAACGCTCAATGGGATGCTTTTGATTAAATAAAAGACACTTTTAAAAAAATTCTATTCCAGTTTTATTTTTGACCATTACCGATTTCAGTCTGTGACGGTTATCTTCAGACTGGTACAATTAATTTTTGAACTGTGGGTTATATACAGTTTTGGGTGCCAGGGGTAACAAACCATGATTTTACTTTGTTACCCCTGACATCCAAAGTTGTACATAACCCATAATTTAAGAAATAATTGTACCAGTCTGAAGGTACTCGTCACAGGTTGAAACCGGTCACGGTCAAAAATAAAATTGGAATAGATTTAAAAAAAGTGTATTTTATTTAATCATTATAATGGAATCCTTCAGTTGCAAAAATAGAAATATTAAAAAGGGATGATTTTCATTGTTTTTACTGCAATCCGCAAGCGAAGTTTTAACAAGGATAATTGAAGAAATGCAGCCATAAATTGCTTAGCTAGGCCAGCCGGTTAGTGTTTACCTAGTCATTAAAAAGAAAAAGTTTAAAAATTAACACATCGGTGCGCAAATGCATCCATAGCCCGCAACAATGTAAATAACTAAAAGTCTAAAAATAAATAAAAAATATTAATATCTATTAAAAGCTTCTTACGCTTTTTAATGTCATTTTATAAATATTTTCCAGTCCTAAAAATTATAAATATTTCAATAAATACCAACTCTCCTTGTGCCACCAATCTTCTAATAAATGTTAAATCAATAGAAAAGGAGGATAAAATACCAACTGTAAAACTTTCATCTCTATACTTTTTTCTAACAAAACTGTGTTCATATGAAGCGACCTGCCAGGTAAATATGTTTTTTTGTATCTGTTTGTACATAAGTAGATAAAGAATAAGAATTAATATTTGTACAGCGCCCTTGAGGTGATTTTTCACAAAAACGGCGCTATACAAATCATGAAATTATTATTATTATTATTAATTATTATGCCCGTATTATAATTATATTAAAAAAATAATAATTAAAAAATTGCAATATATAAAATAATAAGTGTCTTGAGAATTATACGAAAGCATTATCTATTGTATATGAAATAAAATTATTTTTTTACATTTCCAACTTTCAGTTTTGAAATCTGCTGGATTATACGTAATTGTTTTTATATTTTATTCGTAGGTACCCAAAGTTTTTCACGATAGTTTTGTTACCTACCCACCATCAGAATAATACTTAAAGGCTCTACCACTGGAAGGTGAAATAAGCATCACATAGATACATTATTATTATTATTTACTGACTATACGACTAGATATTTAATAAATTAATGTCAAAATAGACGTAGACATCAATTTATCAATCACGACTTTTGCTACCGCAAACTGATATCATTAGAAAAAAATTAATATTTCACTAAAGCTTGTAATGATAACCTATGTTTTTAATCCGGCTTATTAATTCACGAAATATCTCGTTTAATTCAGTGGAAGGTTCGCCATAATCTTCACATTGAGCATTTTTGTGAATATTTTTTATTTATTCCTGAATTAAAACATCTTATTTTTTACAGATATCATTAATAAGGCCATGGTTGTTAAATGTCTATTATAAGTATATATATATATTTTTTCATGTCAGTAATGTTCGCGTTACAATCAGCCACCTGTAAATAATACAATATCAAGCATTTCTTACCATAAGTGGCGCAATCTAAATTATTTAATAACATCGAGCTCTCTTTGCCAATAAGGAAATAAGGTGAAAAATATAATGGCTTTAAAAATATATTTGAATATAGTTCAGCTAACGCCGATTCTGAATATAACTTTTATTATATATAATTATACGTAGAATTTGTAAATCATTATTTAAAGGTGAATAAAAAAGCATCTCATCAAAACACCTTGTTATGTTGGTACAATGTGCATTTGGAACATCTGACGTCACGTGCGCATTCCGTGTTTGGATTAGTATTAACATTTTTATTTTTCGATTGTGTTTTGTATTTTGAATATGTATTTTTTTTAGTTTTGGCGAAAATTAAACTTAATTTGGACGACTTTAAGCTCTATAATTGTTGTTCAATATAAACAAAATATTATTAATTAAAGAAATTAGAGTATTCACGAGCAAAGCAATTATCAACACGGATATTATGATAATGTTAACGCTTAATACTATTATTATTCTTTGAGTTAAAGTTTCTAAAATATTAAATAATTTTATTAATTGTGTTTAGTTATGGTTTACTATGAATAGAATAAAAAAATATGTACGGTACAGCTCATCCTTGTTTTGACATTCGACATTCTTACCTCAAACTGATCAAAACCGACCGGCCATAGATTTGAAGCGTTTTGGCGGCCTTTGAGAAATTGAAACTTTGAAAATTATTTTAACTATGAAAATATACTTAAGAAAAAAAAATCAAAATATACTGCTATTTAAGTTTGAACGTTATTATTGATAAAAAGTTGGACTGGAGTTCCTTATTTAGCATCAGTTGATTTTTGTGACCATTTAAAAAGAGTTATTTTAATAGCAAAAGTCCGACTTTATTAATTCGATTGAATGTTTACCAATTTGTTTAAATATTTTATAAGTAATATTATGCATGCTTCAAAATATTACAAAATTTAACCGAAAATCGAAGCGTATTTTGTAATATTAAATTTTTACTTTACGTGAACGGAAAAAATATAGTGTCGATATTCTAGTCAATTTGCCGAGACGATCTCATAAATTCAGTAATAAAATAATACGAGACGCAATCTCATCCACGTTAATTGATCCGAGTAATCAAAGCATAAACAACTTTCTTATCAAAATAATATCACGTTTTATTAACGCTCACGCAGGCCATTTTTCACAAATTGCAAAACGCAATTTCTTATAGAAAATCTCGTCTCCTAACCGCAACCATCTCAATAAAATTTAAATTCACAGAACGTTAAGTTATGCCATCTACGAGTATTACTTTGAATAAAATAATTTGGGAAAAATGCATTGTGTTCCATTTAAATACCTCCATTATTTCCGAGAGACAAAAACCAAAATTTAATAAACTAGAGTTACAGGTATCGCAACGAATGTTGAAGCCATCACTGTATTTACACAGATACATTATTTGTATTTCATTGCCGGCAACCCGGGCGTTCATTGGCATACAATTTAATAGACTAGAGTTACAGGTATCGCAACGATTGTTGAAGCCATCACTGTACTTACACAGATACATTATTTGTATTTCATTGCCGGCAACCCGGGCGTTTATTGGCATACAATTTAATAGACTAGAGTTACAGGTATCGCAACGATTGTTGAAGCCATCACTGTACTTACACAGATACATTATTTGTATTTCATTGCCGGCAAAACGGGCGTTTATTGGCATACAATTTAATAGACTAGAGTTACAGGTATCGCAACGATCGTTGAAGCCATCACTGTACTTACACAGATACATTATTTGTATTTCATTGCCGGCAACCCGGGCGTTTATTGGCATACAATTTGATACAGTTACATGTACATTATCCGTCCCACTAGACGATGTCTGTTCTTGTTTGCACGTAGTATCTTTCAAAGAAATAAGTTTTTTTTACATAACGTAAAACTTGTAGAATATTAAAATCGATTAACTCACTGCTGTTTGTCAATACTGAAAACCCGAGTACTCGTATGTGTTGTCCGTGTATTTGTTCGTGTTGTCCGAGTACTCGTATGTGTTGTCCGAGTACTTGTTCGTGTCCACTTTGTTTGCCGGACTCATTCTGGGCCGTTTAAATGGACGAGTATCTTTTTTAAATAAAATTTTCTTTTTCATATTTTATTTTTTTATGTGACACCTCACAAGAGCGCCCCTGTACGTACAGGGTAACAATATCGCTACCCGGTTGGGTAACGTTGTGAGACGGGTTAAGGAGGGGGCTATAGGAAGGGATTTGTTAATGCGTGCTTGGAGGGGCCCTGATTGAATGTTGGAGGAAAAACATATGCCGGTAGCTCGTTCCAGTCGATTTACACAAAAATGATTCGGCGAAACGACCCGTTCTCATGAAGGCGACATCAACCGTGAACGGATGTTCCGCTCGTGTTCGTCGAATTTCACGCACGTGCACCGGCGCAGAGGGCATCAACACCGCTAGCTCCTTCGAGGAGTCTCCATAGAAATATCTTTAGAACAGACTCAGGATACGTACATTGTGTCTGTACATCAACGAATCATGAACGAATTCGGGATTTGACGAAGATATATAATTATGTACCACCATTGATTTAAGTACGTGGTGTACAAGGAAAAAATCGGTAAGTAGGTATTTCACGTTTTATGGTGTTATACAGATAAATAATTAATGAAGGTGTCCTGCAAATATTTATTAGTTAGTTCCGAAGAGCCTAAAAAATAACGATTGCAATAAACCATAGTAGGTATACTAGGTACCTACCTATCTGACAAAAAATAACGATTACAATAAACCACAGTCGGTATACTAGGTATCTATCTATCTGACAAAAAATAAAGATTGCAATAAACCATAGTAGGTATACTAGGTATCTACCTATCTGACAAAAAATAACGATTACAATAAACCACAGTCGGTATACTAGGTATCTATCTATCTGACAAAAAATAAAGATTGCAATAAAAACCATAGTAGGTATACTAGGTATCTACCTATCTGACAAAAAATAACAATTACAATAAACCACAGTCGGTATACTAGGTATCTATCTATCTGACAAAAAATAACGATTGCAATAAACCATAGTAGGTATACTAGGTATCTACCTATCTGACAAAAAATAACGATTACAATAAACCACAGTCGGTATACTAGGTATCTATCTATCTGACTAGAAATAAATATTGCAATAAACCATAGTAGGTATACTAGGTATCTACCTATCTGATAAAAAATAGCGATTACAATAAACCATAGAAGGTATACTCCGTATCTACCTAACTGAAAAAAATAACGATTACAATAAACCATAGTAGGTATACTAGGTATCTACCTATCTGAAAAATATAACGATTACAAAAAATCATAGTAGGTATACTAGGTATCTACCTAACTGACAAAAAATAACGATTATAATAAACCATAGTAGGTATACTAGGTATCTACGTATCCGACAAAAAATAAAGATTGCAATAAACCATAGTAGGTATACTAGGTATCTACCTATCTCACAAAAAATAACGATTACAATAAACCATAGTAGGTATACTATCTTTCTGACTACCTATCTGACAAAAAATAACGATTACAATAAACCATAGTAGGTATCTAGGTATCTACGTATCTGACAAAAAATAAAGATTGCAATAAACCATAGTAGGTATACTATCTTTCTGACTACCTATCTGACAAAAAATAACGATTACAATAAACCATAGTAGGTATACTAGGTATCTACCTACCTGACAAAAAAGCGATATGATATCAATTTATTCAATCCATTGGAATTTCCAAAGCATCTTTTGAAAACGATGCTGGTTTAACAGGTCCAACAGCATTATTTGCTGAATTTTAGCAGATTTGCGGATGCCATTCGCATAAGCCAGGGGCGCCCAATCGGCCGATAACAGTCGATCACGGTCATTATTTCATATATTAGATTAGATATTTTTTTAAAAGTCCTCTAAAAATTATGAAAAAAAATTAATAGAATATTAATAAAAAATCTCCGACTTTAACATATTAAAAGTGTATCAGCACTTCTATTAACATCCCGTTTATTTTAAATTTATTTTGCTTTATAACCTAACCTAACCCAACTTGGTAAAAAAAAAGAAGAACCGATCCTTAAAAATGGCGGACGAAAAATTTTTTTTTCTTTGAAAATTTTGATGAAATGAATATAATCTAGACCGACAAAATTAAACTAAAAAATAAACTAAGTCTAGGGTAAACAAAATACAAATCTATAAATTTTTAGTCAGTAGTGTTATTATCAGAAGTGAGTTCGTTGATCAAAATATTTCTAAAATACTTTGGCTCTGTTTTACAATGTACAAAAGGATAATATAATAAAACATATAAAACTTATTTCCACTTTTATTCCACAATAAAAGTGGAAATTGTTTTTATATTCTTGAAATGGAATTCCACCATGAATTATCAGTTGCAAAAATAGAAATATGTGAAAGCATATTGAGTCTAACTTTAATCCGTCTTCAATATTTAGATTTTGGTTACGCAAAATTTTATTTTGGTTGATGTATATAATATATATAACCAGAATGATAAAAATTGACGGCAGAAAGAGCACCCGCAGCCCTTTCGTATGATCATAGATTTGTTAAACTCTTTTACAGATTACAAAAAGGATTAGCCACCTTTAGCTGACTGTAAAGTTAAGTGTGTCAAGCTATAGTATGTAATAAACTAACATACTCAGCAGAAGTACCGCTGTGAAAAGGACTCTCTTCCTTGCCTTCTGCGCAAAATGCACACGTGTGAACTTTGGAAAAATACAAAATAAGCAGTAATAATAATAATAAAAAAGTATGGAAAGACTTCGTGCACAGTAGCGTGCACACTACAGGGCTTCCAGAATGTTCGCGGAGGGGCGAGTTTCCGGTTTTGCAGACCTTATAAGATCCAGGGTGGGCAGAATGAGGGAAAGAATAAACACCTTTGGGAATATCTTCATAACGGAGGACGGCCGGGTGTTATCCCGCCGTCGGTTCCTCACTGCGGCTTCTATATGAAAAAGCTGAGGATATACTCCTTGTCTTACGGGGGCTCGATGTTAATAAAGCTAGTGGGCCTGACGGAATACCTGCCCTGGTATTGCATAGGTGTGCTGCAGAAATGACTCCAGTTTTGACAAATCTCTTTAAAATGTCCCTAAAATGTGGCTCTGTGCCCTCGGGTTGGAAAAAAGCGGTCATTCATCCTATACCTAAGAAAGGTGACCGCTCCAACCCAGCCAACTACCGCCCCATAGCGATCACAACAGTTCTGTCCAAGGTGATGGATTGTGTGATCAACGACAAACTGCTCACATACCTCGAAGAGAACAAAAACATTAACGACCGCCAGTACGGATTCTGGCGGAACCGCTCGTGCGGTGATCTTCTTGCGTATGTGACGCATGTTTGGGGGCGGTGCCTGGAACGTTATGGTGAGATTCAAACGGTCTCACTGGAAATTTCTAAGGTCTTTGACCGGGTTTGGCACCGAGAACTTGTCAACAAACTGCCTTCTTACGGACTTCCCGTTTCCTTGTGTACGTGGATTGCCGATTTTTTGAGGGAGAGATCGATTCAGACGGTTGCTGATGGTTTAATCTCTTCCTCGCATTCAATAAATGCTGGCGTCCCACAAGGATCGGTTCTGTCTCCGACATTGTTTTTGTTGCACATCAATGACCTCTTGACATGTGCACCAATCCATTGTAACGCGGAAGACAGTACAGTCCATGATTGCTTTTTGTTTGGCAAGCCTCCAAAGGGCACACAAACACATGTCTGATTACGTCTAAAAGGAATCGAAATGATAATCTAGTCTCCTTTAATGGAAGAAATCTTCCCAACAAGCCCTCCATTGATATCCTTGGTGTAACCTTAAGTGACCAGCTCAGGTATGGGGGCTCCATCGAAGCCCGAGTAAAGTTAGCCTCTCAGAAGCTGGGCGTATTGTACAGAGCCCGCAGATACTTAGTACACAACTGCTGACCCTGTACAAATCGCAAGTGCGCCCCATTGTAGAATTTGGCAGCCACCTCTGGTCAGGAGTCCCAAAATATCTGAAAAAAAATCTTGACTCTGTGCAGAAACGGGCGGTCCGTTTGATAGATTCGCCTATCTTAACAAACGGGTTGCAATCTTTGGATCACAGACGTCAGGTGGGAATGCTGTCCTTGTTCTACCGGTATTTTAATGGAAGATGCTCCGAGGAATTAGCGTCATCGATCCCTTCGACACCGGTGCATAGTCGGGAAACACGCCAAACGCGCGCCCAACATTTGCACACGGTTGACATTTGTCACATGAGAACGGGTCGCTTCTACGATTCATTCTTGTGTTCAACAGCTCGGCATGATCTGTGGAATGATCTGCCGGCCTCTGTGTTTCCTCCATCCTATAACATGGGTCTCTTCAAGACACAAGTTCACTCCTTCCTATCCTCTAAAAGACCTTCCACCCAGCATCCCCAAAGATGATATAGGCCTTGAGGGAAATTATTTCCCACAGGGTCTCCTGTGTGGAATTACTGTAAAAAAAATGTATAAAGTTTTGTACATATTTGGTATATTTTTATAACTATTGTATTATACTTTATATTGGATGTGCGGGACTGCACTAAGCTCCCATACACCGGAATAAATTGGATGTGCGGGATCCGTTGTTATCAAAATATTTATTGCTAACCTATGGCTAACATGTTAATTTTATCAAAAAAAACTTGCGAAGTAATTATTTTTTATGACCTTTTGCATGATTTCAAATATTTCACGAGTTCATCACCTTTTGCTTTTATTAAAATACTGTATCTGTTGCATTTACAAGAATAAACAATATTTTTATAAGTTTATTGACGGGCTTGTGTTTTAAACACACAGTAATAATTTATTTCATTTTACATTCTTTGTGTAAAATAATTTCAATATTTAAACGCATTAAGTGCGATAGGTATTTTTTCAAAAACATTTAATTTAGCGCCATCTGTGATCGCGTATTACGATTTCTTGAGCCTTCAATATTAGTTGGGTAAATTCATCCAAGTTTGCCATTGCGAGTTGTACCAGTCGTAAGGTACACAGGCGAACTGTAGAGGGCAGCTGATCCCGATAGGAGAGGACTGGGAGAGGGGGGGGGGGGGGGAGAAAGCACAGCCTGTGTCGATCCTTTGGAAAGGGGAGAAACTTCCAAAAAAAGCTTATTTTAGACCTTTGTACATTTTGCACCATGCACAGATATAATTCATGATCAGAGAGAAACAAGGCGAGTAGAGCAAAAGTCGGAGTACTTCCCGTCTCTTCTGGCGTTTTTATTCAGTCATTACAAATTTTAAGCGGTCGGTGAGAACATATTTCCCACAGACCGTGCAGTATACATTGAATAAAGGAGGGAGTCATTTGGGAGGTCATTTGCGAACAGCGATATAATTTTTTTTCCGTATAACCCAACTCCCTTATAAAATAGACATAGTTAGTCAGACAGGCGTAAAAACAAAGGTTGGTGATTTCTGATCTATCGGTATTCCCCCGAAGGTTTTAGTCGTTAAATGCATTACTGCAGCTGATTTCCAGTTATTAAATCCCACCGCGAAAGGTTTTTCTGTTGCATAATTTATTTCTGCTGACCGAAGTGTAACTATCTTAACTTAATATGCATCGGATGCTATTTTTACAACATTAAAGTTGCCACAGCTAAATGTGTAACAAAGTTTGCAGTTTTGCAACAGACCACAGGAGCCGCTAATTATTGGCCAATAAGATCTAACCTTATCATTAGGTATCCACTTTAATACTGTTTTTATGAGATCTTCTTGACATTTCGATAGGGATATTTACAAAACACATTGCTCTAAGCTAATGGTATGAAGAGTTCATACGAAACACATAATAATAATAAACGTATTAACATTTAACATCAAAATATGATTTGGCCTATAGCTATTAGCTATGCAGATGATTAATCATTCAATGAAGTGAGGAAATAATGCAATAGTGAAATTTGACGGTCTTTGCGCCTTACTACAAGGTACGCGCCATCATCTAACCCTCTCATTAGCAGCGTGCTTCCTTAGGAAAATATCGACATCTCAGAATTTGAGCGAGGCTAGCAGTCCATAATGGAGTTCTGATAATTAGCTTGGTTTGTGGCAGAAGAAGAAAGCAAGTAAACTGACTTCAGTGGAACTGAGATCGCTGAGGCGTAATCTGGTAGTAAATCCGTCTACGACTGTATTGTGAATTAAGAATATAAGATAAATGTAAGCTTAATATTGGAAAAAGATTATACATTTAGAACGGATGGACGAAAACGGAGTGTCTGAAGAAAATAAGAATAGAAGAAGAAGTCGGGAATGCCCCATGCAGATATTTATTTTTTCTTGATTTAAAAACAAAAAAAAACAAAAAAAAAATTACCTACTCATGTCACTAGGAAAGTTCTTTGTTGAGATGAGCAGCTTTAAAATTTTAGTGAAACTATACCTTATATATATTTTTTTTAAATAACATCAAAGTTATTCAAACTATAAATAATTATAAAATCCACAGTAAATCTTTAAGTTGGGTCGTACATTTAGAGATTACAACAAAAATAATTTTCATTGTAACCCAAATAACCATCGTAAAGTATATGTGCTCCAATTAGCCACAATCATAGGGTGACCATATTTTTTATAACAAGAAGAGTAGTAAGTAAATAATATTAGGTAAATAATAATCAGTAAATAGTAATTAGTAAATAATAATACACGAACAAAAATAAGTAAACATTAATAAGCAAAAAATAAAAAATAAATATTAAATAATATTAAGTAAATAATAATCAGTAAACAGTAATAAGCATATAATAATAGAAATATATATATGTATATATATATATATATATATATATATATATTTATAAGTAGATATGAATAAGTAAATAGTAATAAGTAAGTAACAATAAGTAAATAATAATGATGACATCGAGCACACATAAGGTTTCAACATTGATTACAATATAATATTCGTGTTATCCCATGGATAAAGCGAAATCACCACTCTCAGCTAACATACATCTTTTGACCATTTTTTAAAATAAATTTAGAGTATCTATAATTTTAATGTTCTCACTAAGCCTATCATATAACAATGGAGCTTTACAAGAAAAACTCCTTTGTCCAAATGATGTTCTGTTATTTGATGGCTGATACATTAGAGAAGAACCCATTCTAGTATTGCGCACTTGTTGTGACCTTATGGCAGTATCAATGTTGTTAAAAAAATTACAGAGAGCCTGTATTATGCACTATTGCCTTATTGTCGTTATTTAAATTTCATTGTATAATAAGCGTGATGAACATAAAAAAAAATCTTGTACATTTAATTATTACTATTTTTTAAATTAATTTTTGAGCAAAGTTTAAGGGCTTTAGGGTAAGTCTTGTGACATGGAACGATCACACAAATAAAATAAGTATTAATTTTTCACCTAAATAATATTTTGAATTAATTAACGATAAAGAATATTACTGCAGCAGTTAGTTCATTGATCGTCGGTGGATGTATTAATTCATACGAAATTTTGATATTTTAAATTTTAAAAAAATCTATCTTTAAAATAACTAAGAATAACTATAAACTAGCTGGAATTAAATCCGGTGGTGAAAAGGTAGGGGAAGATTCATTGGATGATGCAATCGAATACCGTTTTGAAATGAGATATTGCTGAATTATTGTGATTACATTTTATAAATGTCCTAGATGATGTGATTTATTTTTTTAATTACATTTCACAAAAAAAACAATGCAAAAAGTCCCTATAAACTACTTTTTGTAGTTTGTCTAACGGGAGCGAACTTGTTATTCTAAACTCAAAATTTACAGTTAATGTTACAAAACATATATACCTATATAAAATAAAACATGAATAAACATATGTAACCAACTTAAAGCATAAATATTTCTCAAGAATCTTACCAAAAAATATTTGTACATATATATTTAAAAAAAAAACGAACGAAGAAACGTACAGATTGGAACAACGAATTTCAATTTAAATAATCTACTAACGATTGATCTTAGTCAAGCACAAACCTTATTTATTTGTAAATCCCACTTAAAAAAACAATCAATAATAATTCCTAAATAAACATATGCTTTCACAAGTTCAACATTTTCATATGTAGACAATGCAGGAATGCCATCGTGTAAACAATCTGAAGTACGTGTTTTTATGTCAGGTGTAATGTATACCTTTGCATTAGGGGACCTTATGTGCATCAATTTAGTTTTTTTGCATTCCAGAGACATTAATGAATCTGATATGGATGTATTTTAAGTGGATACCAAATTGTTTTAAGGTGATACCACCACCTTAAAACAAAATAGTACAATATAACCTTGTACAATTTAAATGGTATTTCCTAATCATGCTCGTCAAAAAAATAAGTTAATTGGTGATTGTTTTTTAAAGTTTTTTCTTCCTGGGTTTAAGGGTGAAGTCTTGATTTGCCATTATTTATATTTTGGTTTATTGATCTGTAATGGGTACGTTCATCCTGAAATGTTTTATAATGATTATAAATGTGAACAAGTCTTATGAATATTGTGATTTCGTGTGCTGCAAGGTCAATTCGGAGCTGTTATAGAATGGAAGGTCACCGAGCCATCGCGCTGAATACTGAGTGAAGTTGATCTTTATTTTGATTGATTTAGTGATTAAAAAAAAACTATAATCGAATTCGGTGAGGTTAAAAGGTTATTTTGGTCGATAATAATATGTTGTTTTTATTGAGTGTTGAACTTGGCACTTAAGAGAGGCATTTACAATTTTTAAATTTAATTGAAACATTAAAATAAAACATTTTAACCCTCTGCTAATAAGCAACCTAAAAAATAAGCCAAGTGACCTATACTTTTGACTGCAGCTCATTTTTTTTCAGATACAAGGTATATCTTTTTCAGCCATCAGATAATTTTTTTTAATTTTTTTATTTATATTAATTAGCTAGTTCTAGGCAAATCCAGTTAGAAGTTTCTGGGTTTAATTTTAGCCTTGCGTCATGAAATATGGTACCATTTGCTAGCTCAGATGTACTGACGTTGTTTGCAAATTGTTATTTTATTTGCATGTAGTAAAAATCATTGATAAACCACCAAAACTATGCATACATAATATGGTTGGTGGCACTGATTTATTTTTATAGTTTCCGAAAAAAATGCCTAAATTAATGTTTTTTTTGATACTTAAATTATATAATTTCTTCAAAAAAAAATTGGTATTCACTTTGTGGGGTCATTATTAATAAATGAATTAAAAAAATACTTTGTGATCACCACTTTATTAATATGTCCATATCAACATGTTTCGAAAGCGATGCTTTCCACATCAGGAATATACAAGAAACTAGTAGTAGTACAGTTTTGTTACAGTGAGGATAGACTTAATATAATAGAAACACTTATATATATTATTAACATACAATGCACTACATGTGACGTGTTAAATATATGAAGATAGCCGGCAGGTTGTGACAAGTAACGCCCTACTATCAAATTCATGGACTAATTTAGCTTAGATTTAGCGATAGTGAAGGGTTGGCTGAAGTTTTCGGGTTAATATTCACGCCTAATCCGACTTGATAGATCCAAAACTTATTTTCCCATCTAGGTTAAGTTGGAGGTGGAAAACTGAGCCTCAGATAAATGGTAGATTTCCGTCAACATACTTGCACAGTACAAGCTTAGTATTGGCAATGTAAACACCTGCGAACGACAGTCCAATATTATTACAATATTATTTGTTAAGGTGCAGTATGACTTACCGTTTGACGTTGTCCTAAATAAGGCACTTCCATGTAACGATTTCTTAATGCTTGCACTATGAAAAGCACTGTTCAGGATATTTAGGGGATGATGGTTTTTTTAAACTATTCATGGTTTTTTTCTGTTTTCTCTCCGTCGAGTGTTAGCGTTTTCCCTTCTTTTCTCGATTGAAGCGAATCATCACGATTCTCGTATATCACTCTGAAAATAAAAGAAAAAATTAGCTTTTGCAAATTGAGCTTGACTTCATTTTGAATGTTTTGCAGTTGGTGGAAAAGGAAAAGAGGGAGGTTAGGTTAGGTTATATGGCTATTTAGATTAGTTAAATAGAGTGACAACCATTTGAAGAAACATCTTCCTTCTGAACCCCTGGCGTGCAGCCACTTTCCTAAAAATTCCTTTGATCGTCTTCGTAACGATGTGAAGGTGCATGGTTAATGATATAAATTTGAGAAAGAAATTAGTTCTGTGTTTTTCCACACGAAGGTTTTTGTACTTCGTTCCAGAGTGACAGGTACTCCCTGTATTATCTGGGTGAGAGACGATGGGATTTCGTGATATTCTTTCTGATTTTTTTGGATTTGTGAAAGATATTAGTTCTGTGTTTTTCCACACGAGGGTTTTTGTACTTCGTTCCAGAGTGACAGGTACTCCCCGTATTATCTGGGTCAGAGACGATGGGATTTCGTAATATTCTTTCTGATTTTTTTGGAATAAGAAACTTCTTTTTAAGGCATTTTTTTTGTTTGGCTGTGTCCTAAAAAACAAGAATTATTATTTATTCGTAAAAAATCTGTCACTTTAAATCTTGATTTTGTATTACAGAGCTCATTATCAGTTAAATTAACTAGGACTTGAATTAAGTTTAAATAAAATCTATGTAAAATGTAACGTTTAATTTAATTAACCATAGTCAGATAAGAGAGATACAATTCTACAACGCCGCGCTTGTAGAATGGAACGGAGCATGATCCCCCTAAGATAAATCATAGTTTCGCAAACGCCAGAATGGCCTCAAATGTTGAGGCTGTATTTGTACAATGATTTATGGAGTAGATAATTAAAAAGTAAAATATTTGTTTTAATTAAGCGACGCGATAAAGATTTAAATAACGTGACAGCGGAAAAATAAACCTCACATAGCCACCTATTACGTAATTCGTTTAGCAAAATCTACATCTGGATTTATTATTATTTTTTTATTATTTTTCATGAACTCGTTATACAGGCCGGAGGATAAGCCCTCAACATTATTTCAAAGTCAACATTTTGCTTGTTGTTTGTTTGTTTGTTTTTTTCTTCTTTTACTGGTGCCCACTGCCCTCTAGCCGGAGATTAACTAGCATTTGTCGCCTTCTATTATTACCCCATGCCCTGGCCAGCAATATCGTCTTAATAATTTTATCTTTTTACTACCTGTATCCATAACCTGGCTTCGCCTCGACATTTCAGATTTCGAAAATAAAGCGCCTTGTCTTATATTTTAAAGATAAGTGGATAATTAAAAGCTCTATCATACCTTGTATAACCCAAAACCAGATTCACTCCATGTTTTCAATACATTGATAAGTGGCACGTTCCTCCCTTCCCAAAAACCTTCCCATATCTTGAAATTACAAACATGTAATGTCATTTATTCGTAGTTATTACGTAGGCTTTATTTATTTTTTAATTTTCAAATATTTATAGGAAGTAAATAGAAAACTGTTACCATCGTGATATTAATCAAATTTTAATACAACAATCCCATTAAAAAAAGCAAGGACTATTATTCCACCACTTTAATTTTTGCGTGTCTGATGAAGCTTGGAGAAATGGTTAAAATGTTTAAATGGTGCTATGGCTAGTAAATGTTAAAAAAAAATAAAAACTAAGAATTTTTTCAGAGGTAATTTGAAACAACGAATGTGTCAATCGTCGTGCCAGAAACCGACATAGTCCATTACTCATTTTTTTAACCATTATTAAACATGCAATCGATTAACTTGATACACTACTCCATTGACTCTGACCGCAGGGTCATTGGCTGTAGAAACAAGGATTATAATTCAGCCAAATTAAACGGATATCGATCTTAATGTTCATAGTTCTATTCACTCATTCGTATCAGCGGTTGACTTACTTTGTTTTGTAGTCATAATTAAATCAGCTGTTAGAAAACACCCGAGGATATGAGCACATGGCCTCGCATGGACGGATTCAAAAGAAATTCACCGTGAAATTGTATTGATGACTAGATTCCGCCTAGTGGAACTGCCTATAGTCTTCCTATCTAGTGAGACAAATCAAACCATCGCTTCAGAAACACATCAATAACGTTTGTATAGAATCGGCGTCAACTACGCGTTTTCTAATCGTGCGCAGTGTCAAAGGGCTTTAACAATAATATGATTGAATTCAAAAGAAATTACTTGCAATGATTTGACATTGAAATAGCTGAAAGATATAATATATAAGTAGGTATCACTTTCGAGTTTATCGTTGTGACGAATCCTTTCTTACTTTAACGATACCGAATATGTGGATCTGGCCTATTTTTTAATGATAGCGTTTTAATTTTTTTTAAATTGTATTATATTAAGTACAAACAATGGAAACTTGTATCCGCTATGCCACTACAAGTACCTTATCAGCAGGAGTTTAATTCAACAATATTATGTAATAAAACAATAAATAACAATCATCGTACAAATGTAGAGCGAAAATAGAACAATATACGAGGTTTGTTCAAAAGAAAAGGTGATTTTCGAATTTTTATTTATTCATCAATATCCATTTTCTCCCCTTCAAAGTAATCCCACTCAGATATAATGCACTTATGCCAGCGCTTCTTCCAATCCTCGAAGCACTTCTGGAATGCGCTTTTCGGTATGGCCATCAGCTCGTTCTTCGATTCTGACTTTATCTCATCAATTGTGGCAAAACGCTTTCCTTTCATTGGTCTCTTCAGTTTCGGGAATAGGAAAAAGTCGCAGAGAGCAAAATCTGGTGAATACGGTGGTTGAGGCATGATAACGGTGTTGTTCTTGGCCAAATAATTACGAACAAGCATTGATGTGTGAGCTGGTGCATTATCGTGATTCCAAAATCCATGATTTATTTTTCCACAATTCCGATCGTTTGAGCCGTATTGCTCCACGCAAATTTGGGCTCTTCTGGCCGCTTCCATTAGGATGATTGGGCCTTGGTTTCGACGTCATAACCATATACCCACGTTTCATCACCAGTTATGACCTTTTTGAGCAAATCTGGATCGTCGTTGACGTCATTCAACAACTCCTGAGCGATACTAATGCGACGTTGCTTTTGCTCAAAATTTAGCAATTTCGGAACAAACTTCGCTGCCACACGTTTCATGCCCAAAACATCCGAGAAAATTGCATGGCATGAGCCGATTGATATGCCAACATCCTCTGCAACTTCCCTAATAGTGATTCGACGATTTTCCAAAACCATTTTCTTCACTGTTTCGATGTTTTCTTCGTTTGTTGACGTGGTTGCAACTCCAGGACGCTCATCGTCATTAACATCTTCTCGGCATTCTGTAAAGCGCTTGTACCACTTATAAACACTTTTTTGAGACAAAGTAGACTCGCCGAATGCCACAGTCAACATTTTAAGTGCATTGGAGCACTTTATTTCATTTTGAACGCAAAATTTAATACATATTCTTTGATACATTTTTTTCAAAAGTAAAAAATCGAAGAACATACAAAAACGTGACTAACCTTTCCAGTTGCCAAAAATAAACCACTGATCCATAATGGCTGATAATGCTAACATATGATAAACATATGTGTACCAACATAACAAAAACAAAAATCGATTATCGAATGTACGCAGCCCGCGAAAATTCATAATTCACATTTTGTTTTGAACAAACCTCGTAGGTGCATGTCTGTTGAGATCAAAAATAAAAAAAATATATATAAAAAAATGCAAACAGCATAGCAGTTTTATTAAAGAGATACCAGACTCCTAATACATAAAATAGATTTAAATAATATTATAAAATTATCAAAATAACAGCAAGTATTAAACAAATTGAGAAATAAAAAAAGTAGTACAGTTTTGTTACAGTGAGGATAGACTTAATATAGAGTAGCACTTAAATAATTTTGAAGATACCCGCAGCTATCAAAAATATATACAATTAAGGATTAGAACACATATTGGGAAACAAATAAGTAATGATGGTTTTAAGGATGTTATTTTCGTTCCCAGAAATGATAAATGAATGGTGTTTCATTTACGTGACTATCGTCGTTATTAAAATGCTGCCAAGTATCACATTGTTTGCTCTTCAAATACTGTCCAATCACTGGTTCATTCAAAAATAACTAACACAGTGTATTACGTTTTTACAAAGAAGAGGGAATCGTCGAGTTCAAAACCTTATGGTTGACTCTATTGTCAAATAAGTGTTGTGTACAAACTAGTACTGTATCAAATTATAACTAGCCGTTGGAAATATTAGCCAAATGCCGTCAACACATAACGCCATTGAAAACAATATAGCATTAACAGTTAATAAAGTGAATATAATATCGAATTGTAAACATTTCACAATGGAGCCAACGAATCAGCTGACCAGGTACCTAATGCTTTAGCAGTATTATCGCCAAAAAAGGGTTAACAGTTTACACTTCGTGAACGATATTATGGGATATTTGGAATGGTCTTTTGATGACCTGCCTACTAGACGTTTGTTTTGGATTTCGGTATTCCAAATGGCCGATACGTAGCGCCAAGCGTCAAGGAAGTCTATCGTTGGGAAGCAAAAAATTAGCATTTAGCAGTATTTATTAGAGATGCGCCGAGTTACCGAGTACGAGTACGAGTTTTACTCGGTTTTATGTTTGCCAAACCGAGTACTCGGCCGAATAACTCGGTTCAATCAATCAAATGCTTTGTTTGGGGCGCGAAAACTGGATTAAACAGGTCCGCGGGTGCTTCCCCGTTGCGTACGACCGGCACGCGGAACTCCACATCCCACCCCGTCTCGGCTAATCATTTGCTTGTAATTTTACAACAAAACAGCCTTCCGTGCCCGTCAAATTGCATAAATAATTGATAAACATTATTCTTCGTGTACAGAAATTGCTGTTTGTATTTAGTACCTATTCATTAATTGTTATCAAGGTGAGTTCACGGAAAGTTCGCGAATTTGGAAATTTTACGACGAGATTGAAGAAGATAAAAGCAAAGTGAAATGTTCCTTTGCAATTCTTTGATTTCACGAAGTGGTGTTGGACGTAATGATTCCACGACGGCGATGTTAAACCATATTAAAATTAAACACAAAGAAGAGTCAAAAGATTTACATAATGAACCTCAATCCGAAAGATCCCAAAATCGCGAGCGGCTGCTTCAACTTCAGTTTGGCAAACATCAAACCGAGTAAAACTCGTGCTCGGTAACTCGGTAAAACTTGTACTTGGCGCATCTCTAATCAAAACTAATATTTATCATTACTAATATTTCTCAATCCCCGTTGGATTTTTCAACGCAGTCACTGAGTCAACCTGCTATGCACCCGTTATATCAGCATTATCACAAAAAAAGGGTTAACAGTTTACATTTCGTGAGCAATTTTATGCGATATTTGGAATGATCTTTCGGTTATGTACCTTCTTACTAGACGTTTGTTTTATTTATTGTTTGTTACTAATTTACAGTGTGTTATGAATTTTAATAGTAAACATCAATAGAACGGAGTTTATGTTTTTAGTAGACAATATTATGAGGAAAAATATTACATAATACCAACATAAATTAATATTTTATTTTACTGCTTTAAAATATTTTTAGTGCATATAATTCGACGTCTAGACTTATTTGTAGGTAAAAGTACTACGTAGTATAAAATAATAATACGTAGAAAACAATATACTCCGCTCTACTAAAACTACCTAGTAATATACACACAAGCATATTTGTAAAGTGTTTACTACTCGTTTTCAGTTTTAGTGAAGATTGGCTTGTCAATAAATAAATTTGTGAAATTAGATTCATGTAAATATATATATTATACAAAGCGATAAATAATTAAATAATTATTATACTTACTATAAAGCAATAAACGCTTAGTTTGTTTGAATTGGAAATAATTAATTAAGTAAACTTCCTAACTACATAACATAATGGCGAAGAATGGTTTGTGGAATTTTTTTCAAACTGACGAAAATACAAAAATCGCAACATGCAATTTTTGTAAGCCTGCAGTTTCATACAAATCAACAATTAGAAATTAATTTTTCGAAGAAGAATTCTTCTGGGAGGTTTATACTTTGTGATGTCATTATGTATTTTAATTAAAACAAAATATCTTTGTATACATCACTCTTTATTGATATACAATACAACATGTTTCGTGAACGATGTTCACTTCTTCAGGTATCAATGTATACTAAAGTTAAAAATTTACATTAGCGCTCCAGTTTAGTCACAACATTTAGAGACCTCGTTAGAGAAGCGCGGGAACCTACATACGACCCGTCATGTATAGGTCTCTTTGCTGAAATTGGGTCTTAGTTATTCGCCAGTTATTTATTAAGATATGTACTATTATTTTATTGTGACCCTTGACATGACCCGACCCAAGTTTTTGATTCACTTGAGCATGCCATGTCTTTCTTGGGTGTCTCCGATTTTATGGAAAGAAATTTATTTTCACAAGACCGGTTTCACCTTTTATGAGTCTAATGATAAAAAAGAAAGAGTACAAAATAATTAATTAACACTAAAGTAATACGTAATAATAATAAACGCAAAATCAATCAATGTTGCAAAAATTGTCAATGAAGTTTTCAAAGTTTAACAGTGAATATCATTATCAGTCACATTTTGTTGTTCCACTTTTTTATTTAAATAATAAATTTAAATAATGAATATAAACAATCATGACGTCCAGACGGCCAACTCTAGTAAATATTACTAGTAATATTTTTCAATTATTTTTTCATTTTTAATTAATTACAACACTTATTTTTAATTTTTTCTCCGTGTTTTTAATTTTTTTTTTCATATTACTTCTTGACTAGGTAAATTGTTTATCCTGAAGAGGGGAGCTTTGCTCCTGAAAGAAGTATGTATTTATTACATTAAATTAAAAAAAGGGATTTTAAACAAAGCAATTATTATTGATTTAATAAATATGACTCAACAAATTTATTTTGCATTATTTAAAAAAAAACAGCTTATTCAATTTCATAATATTCTTTTTAAACAAAAGGTTGGTTTAGCAATGGGTTCCAGTATAAGCCTTTTAGTAGCTGATATATTTTGAAACTATTTAGAGACTATGATTTTTAATAGTGCTACTTTATTATTAAAATATGGTTATTTTTGGAAAAGATATACAGATAATGTTTTTTGTATATGGGCTGGTACTGAAAGAAAACTTAAAATTTTTCTTAATTTCCTATAACTCCATAAAAAGATTAAATTTACCATAGAAATACGTAAGAATTTTATAGATCTAGAATTCTTAAATATCTAAATGCAGACCCCCATACAACAAAACATAATTTCATAAAAATAGAATGCAATTAGTGCATCAGAATTGTGTCACTTAATATTTGGGATGATCTTAATATCCTTAATTGTAATAACTCCCTATTAAATATCTATAACTTGACATGGCTATCAATTGAAAAACGCACTCCACGTTTAAAAACCAGCTATAAAAAGTTTCCTATTTGGTCCAGCAGTGTTTTAATCCATCAATTTGGAGAAAAAAAAGTTTAATAATAATAATAATATTTATTTGAAACACGCATGATTTTACAGAAATATTTAAGAAGGCTTTGACTGTCCAACTAGGAACAAATCCCGTTTTAGGACAGTCAAATTGATAAGTTTAGTTCATATATATACATATATATGAGAGAATATAAAAGAATCATAAAGTAAATTTAAGAAAAAAAAAATTGTGTTTTTTTTTTTTTTTTAAGTATGTTGCATATTTATTAAATTTATTGTACTGTATTGTAGAGTAATAATGAATTAGAAATGAGATGTAAAAGTTTAAAATATAAAGTATAAAAGTTTAAGGAATATAAGTTAAAGGTATGATATGCATTTTTTAATTTACTGTAGATAAAAAATGAATTACATATGAGATGTAAAAGTGTAAAGAATGAAGAATAAAAGTTTAAAGTATTATATGCAGTTTTTAAAATAGTGTAGAGTAATAATGAATTACAAATGAGATGTAGAAGTTTAAAATATAAAATATAAAGGTTTAAAAAATAAGAGATTAAAGTATATATGCATTTTTTTTTAAATTTAGCGTAGAGGAATAATGAATTACATATGAGGTGTAAAAGTTTAAAGTATAAGTATAAAAGTTTAAAGTGTACAAAATTAGAGTATGATATGCATTTTTTTTTAAATTTAGAGTATAGTAGTAATGAATTACATATGATGGTTTTATTAAAATTTTACATATCTATTAATGAGCATATGTTCGCTTTTGACCCTCTCTAAATCGAGAAGCCATACATTGATCAGTTTACGCAGGACGTTTGTACATTTCATTTTCCATGTATCGGGTATGATGTTGAACAATTTTGGTCCTAAGTATGAAAATTGTCTTTGAGCAAGGGATATCATGGTTTTTATTGAAACTATTGGATTACTTCTTGATTGTCTGGTGTCGTGATAGTGATCAATAGATTGGTACTGGTGACGTTGTTTATGTGTGTGTAATACAATTTTCCTGATATACAGTTGTCTGACATCAAGAACTTGCATTTCTTTGAATAATTCATCACTGGGGTACCCGAAGGGTTTTTTTAAGGATGACTCTTATTAAGGATTTCTGCGCTTTTGCCAGGGGGTCCAAAATTATTTTGGCACAACCGCCCCATCCTAAGGATGCATATTCACGCAAAGAATTACACATGACATAATGTATTGACTTTTTACATAAAGAGTATTTCTAATAGTAATGAAAAGGTGAGTGAGTTTTCTGACTTTTGTGGCAGTTCAGTTGACGTGTTCTTCCCATCTCAGAAATTTATCAATAATGATTCCTAAATATTTTAAACGATCCACGCATTCTAAGTTATTGCAAATACAAGTATTTATTTCATTGCAAAGGTGAGCAATAATGTTTAGCACGTCTTTGGGTTGTCCCGCTTGCGTTGCACTGAAATGTATGAATTTGGTATTATCCGTATTGAGAGTAAGGAGGTTATTGTCTTACCATTGCATAACCTTGTATATGCATAACTATACCAATTTCTGCTTTACTATGAACTTCGTTCCAGCTTTTGCCTTCATGAATCAATACTGTATCATCAGCAAAGGTGATGATGTGACCGGCAAGGTTACTGTTACATAGGTCATTGATGTATATATTGAACAAAATAGGCCCTAAAGTACTTCCTTGTGGTACACCAAATACAATCTTGGCTGGCTCGCTTAGAGTATCATTGATATTAACTCTTTGGCTTCTATTTTCTAAGTAACTACCCAGCCATTTAAATAGTTGTCCCTGTATACCGATTAGCTGTAGTTTTATCAAAAGAATTTTATGCGAGATGGTTTCAAAAGCTTTAGCTAAATCCAGGAAGATCGCGATGCATTTAATTCCTCCGTCGATGTTATTGGAGATGATTTTCGTCAGTTTAGAAATAGCATTTTCGGTACCTAATCCTGGTCGGAAGCCATATTGTCTCTTAGAAAGTATGTTATTATGTTCAAGGTAAAGGGTGAGACGGTTCTTAACAATTTTTTCAATGATTTTTGAGACCGAGTTTAGCAGAGATATTGGCCGGTAATTTTGAATCTGCGAATTATCTCCGTTTTTGTGAATCAGTGTAATAATTGAGTGTTTTAAATTATCAGGGAATATGGCCGATTGGAAGCTTAGATTAGAAATTAACGCAATCGGGGGTGCTACGGATGATTTTATTACTTTAAGCAGATTTTTTGAGATTTTATCTGGTCCACAAGCATTCGATGTCTTTAGGTCATCTATTATTTTTAAGACTTCGTTTGTTGTTGTTTGGATATTTTCTATTTTATGCTCGAGATTAAAGGCGATTAGATTGGCTAGTTCGGTTTCAGTTTTATTACATTTAAATTATTTTTTTTTGCAAGTGTGGCTCCCACTGATGTGTAATACTCATTAGCAAAATTCGCCATATTTTTGGGATTGGAAGAGTCTATGTTATTGATGTTCAATGTTTTGATTTCGGAAGATTTATTGTGTTTTGTTTTACTAATATCACGAAATGCTTCCCACAAACGTTTTGGAGGTTATGCATTTTCGTAAATAAACTTTTTATAATAATTTTCCTTCGTAGATTTAATTAAATTTTTACATAAATTCTTGTATTTTTTGTAATCAGCTTGTACTAAAATATTATCTGGATACCTTTTCACCTTTTCATGAAGTTGGTTCCTTCTGTGGATAGATTAACAAGGCCAGGAGAGATCCGGGAGTGACTTTAAACTGGCTGTTTGATATGAGTTTCTTACTAGTATGTTTAGATATATATGAATGTAGTTTACTAGTGAATTCCTTCATCGCAATGTTCGTGTCAATTTGGTCAAATACGTTTTACCAGTTTTCTGAACGCAAGTCCTCAAGTAAATTAGTGTAGTTTGTTCGAGGGACGTATTTAATTTTAGCAGTAGGGGGAGGTTTAACTTTGAGGCAGAGGGCTGTAGTATAGTGATCCGAAATCGATGTGTGGATAACAAATGAGTCAATGAAGTTAATATTTTTTACATTTATATGGTCTAAACAGGATTAAGTCGCACCCTGATCACGAGTGGCGGTATTGATGGTCTGAATTAAGCCATTTTCCGTAAGAAGACATACATAATCATTTGATTGTTGGTGATATTGAGGAATAGTATTAATATTGAGATCGCCTATAATGATTTGATGTGTAAATTTTTTAGAACTGTTGATGGTTGATTGAAGCAAATTAAAAAAATGTCGATGTTTTGAAAAGATGGTGATCTATAAATTGCAAAAACACACAAATAATTTATAAACAATAATTATTAGCCTGAAACACGCATCCAAATTGAAAAAACCTTCCGAGAAAGATAAATGTCGCCGACAGGACTCGAACCTCCACCCTTCTGATTGCCGGTCAGATGCTCTACCGTTGAGCTACGTCGGCTTATCGCAAACCCGCCAAGTTAATCAATATATACTAGTGTTTCATTCAATTGGATTTTCAATTTGGATGAGTGTTTCAGGCTAATAATTATTGTTTATAAATTGTTACCCTTTGCGCTATGCAAAAAAATCTTGTCTTAAAAACTTTACTTTATCAATTAATACATAAATAGTTATTCAGTACAATTTTTAGACAGTTTGCTTGAGATAATACAATTTCGTTGACTTGCGTTTGAATTCCGTCCCTTATGTAAACGACAATCCCGCTAGATTTATTAATATTTATAGTTGTGTGATATTCTGTGAAAGTGTTTATAATTTTAGAGGTATAATCTTTATGGATCCAACATTCCGATAATATTATGACATCGAAAGCATAAGTAAATTGATCAAGAAATATCAAGTAATCATCAATGTTTGATGAAATACTTCTGATATTTTGATAAATTATTTTTAAATAATAAGAATTCCAACAATAATTATTTATATAATTTTTTTTTTATTTTTTTATTTTTAATTTATTTATTTTTTTTATTTTTTATTTTTATTTTATTTTTTTTTTTTTATTTTATTTTTTTTTTTTATTTACCCTTTGCGCTATGCACAAAAATCTTGTCTTAAGTTTTTAAGAACTTTAGTTTATCAATTAATAATAATTATTTAAACTTTAAGATCGTCTATCACATTCATGGTACAAGTTATACCAATATCATTATAAATATCACATGGTAATTGGATCATTAAAATATTCAAATGAACGTTGACCCAATAAATATTGCAGAATTTGTGGATTCACTTCCAAAGTAAGTATAATAGAGTATATAGCATTATATCGTCGCTGCATTTATAATATAGCTTATGTGCCGTTTCGTACATTCTGAGATAATCGAGAAAATTTGCTTTAAAAAATAATTGCAGACTAGATTTGCACAGAATGTACGAAACGGCACATTAGCTATATTATATATGCAGCGACGATATGTAAAAACAAATATAATAACGGTAGTCCCACATAAATGATTGCAAAAATAATAAGTATTGGAGTTGGAATTGCGGAAACGGTAGCATATTATAATGACACATGTAGATGAGCGAGACAAGACATACCTCGATAGTGTATTTAGTTCGAATAATTCAAACTTATAGCGATGCAAAATTGGATTCATTAGACATAGTAATTGTCTTTGTTCCTTCTCCTTCCGAACATATATTTGTCACGCTTTAATCCAGGTAAATTTATATTTTTTGTCTTTAGCCACTTGTTGGGTTTTGAAGTATAGGTGATTAGTATGAAATATCAGTTGTTCTGAAACATGGATCGCCAAGCGGGGGTCGGCGATACCGATGTTCGACGTGTTGAGTTTATCTTCTCTATTGGTATTATTTTTGTTGAATGTTTTCACATTAGACAAAAGTTCATTTCTTGCGAGATTAGACTTTAATTTAATGATAATTGATTTCGGTTGCTTCTGGTTATTTTTTTTGCTGATCGATAAACAGCATCGAGGTCGTTTAGTCGAATGGGAGAACCGGTTATTTGACAAATGTTAAAAATAACGTCTTTCAAAATTTCACCTTCAGTTTCTGAGATACCTCTAATCTCCAAGTTATTGGCCTTGATGGTTCGTTCCTGGAATTCTGCGTCATTTTCAAGCACCACAATCCTGGCTTCCAAAGCTGAGTTCTTTGTAGATAGCTCATCGTTGCGGAGCTCAAACTCGCGGATTCTGGTCAGTAAGTCCTCGTACTGCGCACTCATGAACCGAATACCTCAAGTATTTCATTATTTTGTTCCATGATGTCACCTTTTTTTTTCCAAGTTGGTAGTTTTGTTCATGACTAAATCCTGAAGGCCTTCTAGATTAGTCGGCGTCTGAGCGGCGGACGAAGACGATGATGTTTTGTTGGCCATATTTTTTTTGAATGGCTGCAAAGGTGTGTTATGGCTGGATGTCTCCGCCGATATACTATAGTAGTGACAATTGCGGTGGGTTTCGAGTCCTTTTTACATTGCTTGCACTTCTGTTGGGATCGACGTTCTTGAGAAAGTCTACGGTAGGTATTCTCCGTTATCCCTCCACAGGCTAGATGGTAGGTGCCTTTGCGTGCCGAGCACACAAATATCGACTCGTTAGAGAGAATCACTTCAGGGCATACACGGCAATGCATTCTGGATAGTATTTATTTACTACCGACGTCGATACACGTTAAAACTTTTAAATGTTATTTTCATTTTAAAACTTTTACTAGTAAACAATGTAAGATCACTTTATTGTAATTTTTAAATATGTTAGGACTTATACCCAAACAGGAAACAGTAAGATAGCTTCCCGATTTTTTTTGTTTAATCACTTTAAATAAAATTTTGGGCGGAGCTAAAATAATATTAACTAGTCAGTGAGTTGTATTGTTGTTGAATCAATCTTATAAAGAAAAAGTTTATAAAGAAAAATAGAGGAAGTACTACAATTAGTAACGCAATGTAATTATAATTGTTTTTCCATTTTGAAAACTAGAGTAAATTTATTAATATATACCCGCCTTACAGCATATGTTGAATACATTATCTAAATTCTCTTCCTAACATTATCAAAAACCTATCAACCCTCATTAATTCGAAAACAGTTTCCAATTCTCTCTATAAAATCATGCATCTTCATGCTCACTTGTGTCTAGTTATTTATATTCTGTATTTACTCACCATCTAACTCTAAAAGATACTCTAAACTTTCTCCCTCACCTAAGTATTTTATTATCTTTTTTTTAAAACAAAATAAAAAAAAGATGATATCCTCACTGAGACTTCCCGTGCTGAGGATTTCATTCACAAAGTATGAAATTAAATTAGATTAAATTGACGTGATTGCTGAAAACAAAATGAAAAGTGAGGTGTTTTAAGTGATTTCGGTGTTAATATATATTTTTTCAGATCTCCCCATGTAACGTATCCAGTGTTTTATTTGATTTTTAAATTTATTATTAAGGAGAGTGGAAATTTGTTGTAGAGTTTAGTACCATAGTATAAGAAGTTTTTTTGTCCAAATATTTTTTCTGTGGTTCCTTGTTGGATGTGTTTTTGACTCTGATATCTAGTGTTTCGAATGTGTGTTTGTTGTCATTTCTTGTTTTTTGCATTTATGAATATAAAGTAGTATTGTTTTATTGACACAATGATCAGATTATTGAAGATTTCATCATCCACTGTTGATCCATTGTCAAATATAAAAATAACCTTAGATGAGGTCAAGATCAAGCTGAAATCTCTCGAAGTCCATAAGGGATCCCAAACAGATGAAATTCTTCCACTATTTATTCGAAACCGTGCCCAACAACTTGCAATACCATTACATCAAATATATGTTAAAAGTATGAATGAAGGGGTATTTGGGTATTTATGGAAAGTTACACATATCATTCCAATCCACAAATCTGGTAGTAAAAACGATGTAACAAACTACCGTGCCATTAGCCCATCATCTTGTTTTGGGAAAATATTTGAATCCATTATGTACAAAACTGTATTAAACATGTACTTAGCCCTTTACAGCCTGGCTTTGCAGTTAAACGATCTACAAAAAACAATCTGCTCGAGTATATGAATTTTCCACATACCCAATTCGATGAATAAAAAACAAAGTAGATTCTGGGTACACCAATTTTAGTAAAGCACTCGAAAAAGTTAGTCACCCCATTTTACTGTAAAAACTGGAAAACATCGATGGATTTAAATATACCACAATTTTAGTTACGTCGGGCGTACCACAAGGATTGAAACTTGGACCCTTGCTTTTTATAATTTTTATTAACGATCTTACATGCAAACTTCGCTGTAATTTTTCACTATATGCTGACAACCTCAAATTATATATTGCCATTAAATCAATAGAATATTGTGAACTGTTACAATAAGACCTTAACACCCTTTCTGCCTGATGTATTGATAACGAAATGGAACTGAATATTAAGAGCAAAAGTACAAATTTCACTAAGCACACCAAAAAAAAACCAAATATGAATATACAGCATATGTGGTCAGAATTTGGAATAATTTGAATCGATAAAAGATTTAGGAATCATATTTGACACTAAACTAACGTTCAATCACCACATCAAATACATTATAGGAAAATTATTAAGTTTTATTGTAAGATCAACTAAACTGTCTAGTATTAACTATCAACTGTCGACTATCAAGATTTACAATTTTTCAATGCTATATTTCGCAGTGTTCTTAAATACGGGTCAACAGTCTAGTGTTGAATCTGTTCAAAGAAAATTCACGCAAATTTTATCTCACAGGACAGGCACATCGACATCGACATCGATATCGACATCGACATCGACATCGACATCGACATCGACATCGACATCGACATCGACATCGACATCGACATCGACATCGACATCGACATCGACATCGACATCGACATCGACATCGACATCGACATCGACATCGACATCGACATCAATCGACATCGACATCAATTTGATTGATTTGAATGATTTACTCAAGTTTTTCACCAAGATAAATAATATTTTTATTGAAAGCGTTCTGTAAACTTAAAAACAATTAAAACGGTGCAGATATTTCAAACATATGACAAATTATTAAAATTAAAATTATTATTCACATAGAATATAAATAATCAATGTTAATATGAAGATATCCGTAGCTGTGTGAAACCGAACCCACCAATAATAAGAATGGAAAAAGTACTACGGACATAAGTTTTTGCTGTTTTTACGCAAGCACCACCTAATTATTACGAGGTAACGAAAAAACTGCTATAACTGCGATAATCGACTGTTCATAGAAGTAAAAGCGTGATGCCGTTGAAAAATAATCACTTTAATTAAATGCTACATAATGCGAGATTATTGCTCTTACGAAACGCCAGAGGAACGTCATCTTCCTATGAATACATCAATAAACACTGAAGATTATTTGACTCCGATTTCTTGATAATGTCAAGGTTGGAGTCAAATTCAACTTTCATGCTCGTCGGCCACGTGACCGTCGCTTGATCTTCTGACGCTTTACCTAATAACCGCGGATCGCCATTTCAGTGTGTGTGTCTTTGTCGCACTTAGAACAGATACCACTTCGCTGTTCGGAACTTCGATATTATTTCTCCACTATTGTTGGTCACTGGACACTGTCAAGTGAGTTATATAAGTAATGCAGTTTTATAATTCTTACGTGGAATTGCATGGAGATTAAGGCGAGAAAGAGGCGATTACTCCTATGTTGAAATTGAACAAACCATAAATATTTCTACATTAGAAAAGCGTAGGAAAGACTTTGATTTTATTTGCATTTTAAAAATAATTAATTGAATATTGACCCTCCTTCTTTGTTGCAATTCATTCGGTTCAACATTCCTTGCCGTAGACTCAGAAACAATGAATTGCCTTTCTTCAATAAACACTTTACTAATTATGGATACCTTTATCTACTGTCCAGAATGCCGAGATTTGTTAACTCAATCCAGGGTCTTCAAATTTTTGATACCAGTTTGAATGATTTTATTTGTAGGGCTTTACTAAATTCGATCTCGAAGATTATCATTTAGAATGTCAAAATTCATGGAGTCTACTAAAAATTTGTTCAGGCTTTGACTTGAATGTTCTCTAGAATGTATATTTTTGTATTCTTTTTGTCATTGATTAATTCTTGTTTTATGTATGTGCTATTCTTTTTCTGTTATTTATTTCATTTCGTGTTGTGTATTTTGTGTAATTGGACATTGTACTAATTGTAATAATGAACTTGCTGATTCTGTTGTGGGTTGTGGATAAAAGCATGAGATATTGAGTCAAACACTTCAGAAATGCAGAAAATGATTATTGATCGAAACTAAACGCTTTCATGATCAAATAAATTCTGCCTGGATAACCAATACCTCTGTTGGTCAGTGCGAGTGGTTCATGGAGTGATATTTGTTCAGGGTTTGGCGGCGGATACCTCTGCCAAGGATTGTTACAGGCCGGTTGGGGAGACTTCTCATCTTCTCCAATCGGATTCTTTCGACCTTGCACCATAGTGAGAGGAATGTGTTAATACGTCACTTCTGAACACACTGACCCCCCGATGCTATATATATTATTACTTTATCCTTCCTAGAACTTCATCCCTTTAATGTAAGCAATCTTCTCTACAAGCCCTCCATTGATATGCTTGGTGTAACCCTAAGTGACCAACTTAGGTATGGGAGCTCCATCGAAGCCAGAGTAAAGTTAGTCTCCCAGAAGCTGGGCGTACTGTACAGAGCCCGCAGATACTGCAGATAGTACACAACTGCTGACCCTGTACAAATCGCAAGTGCGCCTCAATGTATAATTTGGCAGCCACCTCTGGTCGGTGGCCCCAAAATATCAGAAAAAAACAATTGACTATGTGCAGAAACGGGTGGTCCGTTCGATAGATTCGCCTATCTTAACAAACGGGTTGCAATCTTTGGAGCACAGACGTCAGGTGAGAATGCTGTCTTTGTTTTACTGGTATTTTAATAGAAGATCCTCTGAGGAACTAAAGTCATTGATCCCTTCGGCACCGGTGCACAGTCGGGAAATACACGAAACGTGCGCCCAACTTTTGTACACGGTTGACATTTGTTACATGAGAACGGGTCGCTTCTACGACTCGTTCTTGTGTTCAACAGCTCAGCTGTGAAATGATCTACCTCCCTCCTACAACATGGTTTTCTTCAAGACACAAATTCACTCTTTTCTATCTTCTAAAAGTCCCCCCCACACAGCATCCCCAAAGATGATATATGCCTCTAGGGAAATTATTTCCCTCATGGCCCCCTGTGTGGAGTTACTGTAAAAAGAAATCACAATATTTCCTGGAAATCGCAATTTCGTCAAGATTTAGGTATCCTCACAATATCCCCCGGAACGTTAGATAATCTTTGCGACCAAGGCAACATAGAAAGTAACACGATATGGCGACACCTTTTTTTATAGGTGCGTGAGGAAGAAATATAATTTCCAATCGCCAATTTTTTTTGTGGTTCGTTTCCAATAAACCTGAACGATTATTAAGACATTTAATGACATCCAAATTCGATAATTCTCCTTTTTTAAGTCTTAGAAATTAGGTAAATAAAATTCTTATACAGAACTAAAAGTAATATAATAACAGTAATAATAATAATAGTATTATAAATAAAAATAATAATGTTTTATTATCATATTTTTTTATAACAAAATAACAAATAATGATATCTTCAATGGGAATTCCTGTCCTGAGGATTTCATTTACAAAATATGAAATTACATTATATTAAATTGATGTGCTTGATAACAATCTGTATTTGGTGTTAATATGTTTTCTGTTTCACATCTCCCTATGTAACGTATCAAGTGTTTACTTTGATTTTTAATTTTTTTGTGGTTGTTGTAATTTTTAAAGGATATTGGTTTTTTTTTGTAGAGTTTACTACCATAGTAGAAGAAGTTTTTTGTTCAAATGTTGTGTTTGTGGTTCCTTGTTGAATGTGTTTTTGACTCCGAGATCCAGTGTTTCTATTGTGTGATTGTTGTTATTTCGTGTTTTTTTTGTGTTTATGAATGTAAAGTAGTATTGTTTTAGAGTATAATTATGCATACGAGTATTCCCTGTTTTACCATACGATAAATTACATCGTTTTACCAATCAATATTATAAAAATATCAATATTATAAAAATATCAATATTATAAAAATATCAATATTATAAAAATATCAATATTATAAAAATATCAATATTATAAAAACATCATATTATAAAAATATCAATATTATAAAAATATCAATATTATAAAAATACCAATATTATAAAAATATCAATATTATAAAAAGACCAATATTATAAAAATTTCAACATTATAAAAATACAAATATTATAAAAATATCAACATTATAAAAATACCAATATTATAAAAATATCAATATTATAAAAATATTATATTATACAAATATCAATATTATAAAAATATCAATATTATAAAAATATCAATATTATATCATTATAAAAATATCAATAATTATCAAATAAAATAAATACCAATATTATAAAAATATCAATATTATAAAAAGACCAATATTATAAAAATATCAACATTATAAAAATACAAATATTATAAAAATATCAACATTATAAAAATACCAATATTATAAAAAAATCAACATTATAAAAATATAAATATTATAAAAATATCAATATTATAAAAATACCAATATTATAAAAATACCAATATTATAAAAATATCAACATTATAAAAATACCAATATTATAAAAATATCAATATTATAAAAATACCAATATTATAAAAATACCAATATTATAAAAATACCAATATTATAAAAATGTCAACATTATAAAAATACCAATATTATAAAAATATCAATAGGGAAATAACTCAACATTTTTGGGTTTTCAGTTAATGATGCAAAATGGTAAAGAAACTCTTGTTTGAAAAGAAAAAAAAAGTATGGTTTTAGAGTATAATTATGCATACGAGTATTCCCTGTTTTACCATACGATAAATTATATTGTTTTACCAATCAATATTATAAAAATATCAATAAAATATCAATATTATAAAAATATCAATAAAATATCAATATTATAAAAATATCAATATTATAAAAATATAATATTATACAAATATCAATATTATAAAAATATCAATATTATAAAAATATCAATATTATAAAAATATCATATTATAAAAATATCAATATTATAAAAATATCAATATTATAAAAATATCATATTATAAAAATATCAATATTATAAAAATATCAATATTATAAAAATACCAATATTATAAAAATATCAATATTATAAAAAAATCAATATTATAAAAATATAAATATTATAAAAATATCAATATTATAAAAATACCAATATTATAAAAATATCAACATTATAAAAATACCAATATTATAAAAATATCAATATTATAAAAATACCAATATTATAAAAAAATCAATATTATAAAAATATAAATATTATAAAAATATCAATATTATAAAAATACCAATATTGTAAAAATATCAACATTATAAAAATAACAATATTATAAAAATATCAATATTATAAAAATACCAATATTATAAAAGTACCAATATTATAAAAATACCAATATTATAAAAATATCAATAGGGAAATAACTCAACATTTCTGGGTTTTCAGTTAATGATGCAAAATGGTAAAGAAACTCTCCCTTCTCATATTTCAATAAAAAAATAAGTCCAATTCGTCCTAATTATGTAGTAAAATCACATAATTCTTTTTGGAATTATAATGAAATCAGCACATTCTTAATTCAATAGATTTCAAATCCAGTTTTCTCAAAATGAGGTATTTTGAGTTAGTTCCCTATTGAACTAAGGTATCGATTTAATGTTTACAATTCTAATTTGAACCTTACTAGGACTAAGCCTGCATCGAAGTTAAGAATTTTATGAAAAATACACAATAAATAGTTATATAAAAATTAACATACGTAGGACGGTCAGAAAAAGTAATATTTCTGATTTGGTTTGATAAATGAAGCCAATGTTTTTATGAAAAAAATATTTAATTAATATTTTTCTCCTTAAACATTATGTTTGTCGTACAGCGTAATACTATTGTCATTATTTGGAATAAATAAATAATCTCTCCCCAATAAACTGAAAGACTAGAACGTTAGGTCTTTTGCAATGATTCACGGTAACCTTGAACAGTTTCCCATTTTTTGCAATAACGGAGAGATTATGAACTCTCACCTTCAAAGGGCGCCGCTTGAGATCACGTTTCTTGAGGTTGTTTAGTTTCGTGCCATTTATAAAAAAAACGGCAAAATTTCGAACGATTAAGTTCGCTTTATTGCTGGCCTTTTACTGAAAGAAACATAGAGAAGATATCTCATATTAAACATGAATCTGCCAATAATGAATCTGTTACATACCCACTTCCCCTATCGACATACTTTAGGTGCTCGGTACAGTACTCGTATATCTTTTACTGAAAGTAACATACAGAAGATATCTCATATTAAACATGAATCTGCCAATAATGAATCTGTTACATACCCACTTCCCCTATCGACATACTTTAGGTGCTCGGTACAGTACTCGTATATCTTTTACTGAAAGAAACATAGAGAAGATATCTCATATTAAACATGAATCTGCCAATAATGAATCTGTTACATACCCACTTCCCCTATCGACATACTTTAGGTGCTCGGTACAGTACTCGTATATCTTTTACTGAAAGTAACATACAGAAGATATCTCATATTAAACATGAATCTGCCAATAATGAATCTGTTACATACCCACTTCCCCTATCGACATACTTTAGGTGCTCGGTACAGTACTCGTATATCTTTTACTGAAAGAAACATAGAGAAGATATCTCATATTAAACATGAATCTGCCAATAATGAATCTGTTACATACCCACTTCCCCTATCGACATACTTTAGGTGCTCGGTACAGTACTCGTATATCTTTTACTGAAAGAAACATAGAGAAGATATCTCATATTAAACATGAATCTGCCAATAATGAATCTGTTACATACCCACTTCCCCTATCGACATACTTTAGGTGCTCGGTACAGTACTCGTATATCTAAACTAAAAACAGTTTTCGACTGACGCGCAATAAAAATGACAGATTAGATTTGTATTTTTTGTGTATTAACCATGTAAAAATTTATAGATATTTTGTTTGAAGAGTTTTATCCATAATTGAAATAAACAAATACATAAATTATTAGACATTATTAGGTGAGGGTTAACCTAGTTAACCAAGAGAAAATGTGACGATTACTCTGAGAACATCTAAACGTAGGAGCATCACAATGAAAGTATGGAACACCTCCTTGATAGTTATAAATGTTTTTAAATTATGCTAAAAAAATGATTACCGTGCCCTGTATTTAACCTCCGTGACCTTCCGAAAACCGGCGACCTACTGCTAAACACTAATATGGAGAAAAACCCCTTCGTCATTAGAGAAAAACGCTTTTATATCGATTTTTAATTAGCAGCTTTATTTCAAGTTTGAGAGCGTCTTAAAAATAACCACTTTCAACGAGACAGATTATCAATTTTTAACTATATACAAGTATTTTTAACCCGTGATTTTGTTGAATTTACACAGAGACAGGCAGATTATAGATCTCAACAGATTGATTTTATTTTTAAAGTTTACATTATCTTAAATGGGTATTTTAATATTTTGAAATAGTTGTACGAAGTATGTATTCGAACAACGATACAACGACAGGAACATAACACTATGCTCGTGAAAAGGTAGATAATTTAACCTTGGCATTTGATGGAATTTCAAATACCTACACAATTTAATAATAATTTTCTATTCACGCTGAAGTTGGTAGAACATGTTATTTTGTATCAGGTCTATGAGAAAAATAGAACAACTTTCAATAGTTCACTTAGTGACAGTCAACATTCAACGGCCGAGACATACAATGAGAAACATACGAGTATAATGGGCCTGGCTAGACAACACAACTGGTTACCTAAATAAAGTATTGTTTTTGTTTCATATTAAATAAATAGTTAATTTTGAACACTGCGTGAAAGTCTATTAATGTTGAAGAAAAGGTTTTGATCAATGAAATAAATTGATGGCGTCGTTTTTTGTTAATTTGTAGGCTGTTGGTGAGAAATGATGTTTTTTTGTAGGGCCTATTGTACTGTATCTTCTTTGTTCGGAAATATTGCGAGGTTGAAGTATATAGGAAATGGTAGGGGCAATGGCTAAAATGATGTTTGAGAAGCACTTGGCGATGAAATGTGGCCTCTAACCGGGGCGATAACGTGAGTATCATCCAGTCTAGAAAGAGGTGCAAAAATTGTTGGAATTATATGAATCCCTCCTAAACCTGCCTTTTTATTGGTCTTGGAGGTCTAGAGATAAAATTTACCGGTATAAGGGTATTGAATATACAATTTTAAAAATTATCTGATTTCATTTTTTATTTTACGTTAATTTTAATTTATTTTATTGAATACAAAATAATCCAGAAATGAAGTGCAACGAATTTTACCCCTGAGAGACTGGGAGATAACGCATTCGAGATATTTGACCCGACATTGTGATTGTAGTACAATGCATAGTTGACACATCGCAAAGAATCGACCGTCTACATTGAATCTCGGAATAGTGTCACTTTAACATTTTTTGCAATAGCGTATGCAGCCGTATAAAGTCGTGCAGTCATTTCAGCGTTTGGAACGTCACGAGATAGTTAGAGATTAAATAGAAACCAATTGTACATTTTAGAAAGAATTATATCAGATTATCTTTAACTGTGAAACAGAAAATCTGTAGATATGCTGAAGCAGCAAAAACTTGAACGTTGAGCTCTAGCGTCATTAAATTATAACAGTTTTTTCCAGAAATTGAATTTTTCGAGGTTATTGCAAATTCAACTATTTTCAACTAGCAAAGTTATGAGCCAAGCCAATAAGGAATTCCAGTGAAAAAATATAATGGCTTTAAAAATATACATTAATTGTTTTTGTGTTTAATTCGTAGAACTCCATTAAAAAATTACTTCATCAAAACACCTTATTATGTTGGTACCATTACATTCCGAACATCTGTCGTGACTTGCGCATTCTGTTTTTGAAAAAAAAAATCGATATTGTTTTGTATTTTAAATATTTTAGTTTTGACGAAATTTATAGTTAGTTTGAGTGACTTTAAGCTCTATAATTATTTTTCAATTTAAAAAAAACAATTAATTATTTTTCAATATAAAAAAAACAATTATTGATGAAAGAAATTAGAGTATTCTTCGGCAAACCAATTATCAATACAGATAATAGTAATGCTCAATACTATTATTATTATTTTTATAAACAATAATTATTAGCCTGAAACACTCATCCAAATTGAAAAAAACCTTCCGAGAAAAGATAAATGTCGCCGACAGGACTCAAACCTGCACCCTTCTGATTGCCGGTCAGATGTTCTACCGTTGAGCTACGTCGGCTTATCGCAAACCCGCCAAGTTAATCAATATATACTAGTGTTTCATTCAATAATTACTGTTTTTTATTATATTTCACCTGTAAACAACCAACTTTATTAGTATGAAGAAGGCTTGTAACGGCTAAATCCCTCAATAGATGGCGTCGAGACAAATTATGTCTACATTTTATTGGTGAAAATTGCTTTGACTTGTCAAATATTTATTAATTGATGAACTAAAGTTTTTGAGAGAAGATAGTTATCAACTATTATTATTCTTTAGTTTATCAACTATTATTATTCTTTGAGTTAAAGTTCTTTTTGGAAACTAAATAATTTTATTAGTTGCGTTTAGTTATGGTGTACCATTGATATCATATAAAATTATGTACGGTATAGCTCATCCTTGTTTTAAAATTTGAAATTCTAACGTAGAAACTAATCAAAACTCGTGATTTGGAGAGTTTTGGCGGGCTTTGATAAATTGAAACTTTGAAAATGATTTTAACTATGTAAACTAACTTTAGAAAAAAAATATACCTGTATTTATGTTTACATGTCATTATTGATAAAAAAGAAGGAAAAAATGGGCTGGAGAAAGCATTATTAATAAGAAAATGATCAAGGGGGAAGACTCAAATAAGGCGCTAAACGTTACTTCGCAGTATTCTAACGTAAGCAATACAACACATAATTTATCTGTAAATTCTTAACAGAAAGTTACGTTAGTGTCTAAGGTTTTCAGTGACGTAAATTCTTAAACTGTAATCTTTTACATTATATACGAAATACCTACTGCAATTTTAAGTAAAACGCTCGACAGTGCCTTCGCCGTTATGTTAACTGCACCCATTACAAACATGTTTAATTAAAATCCTTCCACAATCTCAGAGGAAATAAGATTAAAACCAAGGGCGTTTATTAAAAATAATTCAGTAAATTTAGATTTTCACTGTAATTCCCTCAAAGTTCGGGAATTTTTAAATACAGTTCCGTCATACAAAAATCGTATGAGAATTTCCGCTCCGCGATTGTTGATAAAATAATTTATTTCGCCGTATTAAATCAGTTGTGAGAAGTCCTTCGGAGCGAGCGGACGTCCATTTAAAATTCGATATTTTGTCTGTTTTATAACGAATAGCTGGGAAGACTGGGGAGACTGCGACCGGAAAGTAGAAATTACGTATTTTCGATATTTTTTTTTGTAATCACCTTGCAACGTTCTTCAAGATAGTCCAAAAAGTGATTAATTTATTATACAGCACAATATAAAATACTTGCGCACTGGAAAAAATAGACGGACGCGGTACAGATCTACAAGGTTATGTGTGCATGCGGTCAAAATCGAAACTAAGGAATGAACGAATTATTTTTAAAATATATAATTTACAATCGTGACGCCCGCGACTGCAGATATAAGTATGCCGATCTGTACCTAACAAAATCCGTAGTTTTAGCGGCTACCTTGAATTTCTAGATTTTCACACCGATTTGGTTCGAAAACGGCGTAAGTCATGTTAGGGGGTGCTGATTAAATTGATAAATTTACTCCTTCACTGTCAAAATTGACTAATTCACTAAAAAAATAGCGAAGAAAGAAAAGATTATTTTTTTTCGTCACTTAGAACAGCTGTATCTCGGACGATATTACATCCTTAGAGACCAATTTGATTTCAAATTATAGCAGGTTTAGTCTACTTTAAAAAAATGTTAATTAACTTTTGTCGAAAAATTACTCCTTCACTGTCAAAATTGACTAAATCACTAAAAAATAGCGAAGAATGACAACTTACGAAAAATTTGCATAATTTAGAACCGCCGTATCTCGGACACTATTAAGAAACGTATTTGATTTCAAATTATAGCATATTTAGGCTACTTTACTTTGGGGGGGAAAAGGGGAAGATAGGGCACTTTTGTGAAAATATTCCCTGTTATAGGTATTATTCAGCTGCAAAATTTCAGTTTTCTTATTGCCTTCATTGACTGGACTACTGGTGAATTGTATTCAAGCTTATTGTGTGCATCTGGAGTGGGTTATAAATCATTTTTATCTACTTATGTTTTATTTTTACTGCTATTTAGTATACAATAGTGAAAGGCGTTTCTAAATCCCAAAAATTATCGAAAGACAAGTAATTCTTATTCCAGTTTAGTAATTTACACCCTCCATCTTGTTTCTCAATTCAAATGTAATAGTCGAATTACTTAACTATTAATAAAAACCAAATCCATTGATAAAACAGCTATATATAAAAAGCATCAAATTCATTTCAACCACCTTGAATCCCCTACTGGACAATCGAAAATCGGATTCCTTGATTCAAAATCCATGAAAATAATTCCCTGTGTCAAAAAACTGTGCTTATAAGTATTTCTGAGCTATGGTCTATTTCTATGGTCTACGTTACCCATTTAAATGATACTTCCGGAACAAAAATAAAAGATTATGATTTGAAGAAATAAGTACATAAATAGTAAGAAAACATTTTTTTATTAAAGGGAGGCACTTTGTATGGGTACTGTCAATAATTAATATATTATATATAAATTGAAAAAAAACATTCTCATCAGTTACCCTATCCTTATTACCAACAGATCGACTTGCTTTACTTTGCAGTAAGCGGCAAAATAAAATCCTCCTTTTTCTGACTGCTAAGTTAAGTCTGTCAAGTTTCTATCCATTTATTTTTATACAGCGAATAAACAAAAAAATATAGAGCAAATGTTTTTGTTTCGTATTCCATCAATATGCCGAAAATTTTTTTCCAATCCGGCGTGGTCTACATTATCCTCATTTCCCCAATCCCGCTGCCGGCTCGCGGTGGCCCGTGTTTTGAGTTTGCCGACTAAAATTCCTTACGGCGGTGAATACGCGGTCTTATACTGGACCCTTAAAAAAACAATCTCGGAAGAAGCCGCATATTAAAGCTATCGACGATCAGGAATTATGAGCTAACAAATAATTTGTAACCCACATAAATTGGTTTTCAAATGCATTCAATTATGAGTCCAAACATTTTTTTTTCAGTGAAGAACACGGTCATCGATTTCATTTACTTCAAGGTAACTTCAAACCGATGCCATTCGTCTTGTGTACCTTATTTCCTAGCCACAAGGCTTCCTTTATTAACTTCACCGTCACACAAGCATCCTAATTATTACTTTATTCGTTTACTCGCGTATAATATATAATATATAGGTAAAACAAAAATAGTTTTACAAAGGTTAAAACTGGGTACGTAATATTATAACACAATAGCTAGATTTGTTCTACACATTAAAATAATTTCACATTCGAATTTGATATTTTGTTTTAGAGAAACAATCATCCCCAAAAACATAGCTCGATTATATTTATGTTTTTTAAATTTATAATTTTGATCCTTTAATTAGATTTTGTTTTATTTTAATTTGACATCTTCTAAATGGATATTTTGATACATAAAAATAATTTCTGAAACCGTTTGGTTAAAGTAAAAAATATTCATTTGGGCTAATTTGTTTTTTTTTTTAAATACTTTCCTATGAGTCATCTTGATGTTGTTATTTAAAATCTTTTAAACGATCGCAACGCCCCTTTCCTGTTGTTTGCCTGTCTATTTCAAAGTTGAACGTTTTACCGGCATTGCATATTTTTATAGCGTTTACTTCCACCGCGCGATGTACGAGTAGTTTCTATTTTGAGCTGCGATCCTTTGGAGTTTACGTTGAAGGCAACTGATTATGTAAAATAATAGATAAATATGTATTATGACTTTTTTTTATATGACCTGGTACTGAAAGGTAATTTAAAATTATCCCTAATTTCCTAAATAAAATCCATAAAATTTTTAAAATACCAAATAGAAATGGGACAAAATTTTAGCATGAAGTTCTTAGACTTAAATATTTCTGCCGTTAATAATAAATTTGAAAAAACAACAGATATTAAAAAGATTTCAGTCGCATCTGGGACTCGATCCCAGGACCTCTACCTATCCGGGGTAACTTAGCTAATGAGACCAGTTCAATTTACGCCATTTACACCGATATCATACTTCATGTTCAAGATTTGTTAATATTATCCTCCATTTTTAAATCGTTTTAATTTCTGTTGTTTTTTCGGTTTCGTGGTTCATTTGGGATGTGTTAATATTAGCTTTTTCAATGATTAAAATATTACAATGAGGTTTACAAACTTCAATAAGTTATAAAAAATAAATTGAATAAATTTGAGTTTAAAATATATCGTAACGATACTTATATATACATAGTAATACATAATACATTATCCATTTGTTCAAAAATTATCAGCTGCTCATTCTGTGCTTATTAGATTAATTAATGTTCCTCTATCAAAACGAATTTTTGACAAATAATTAATTATAATTAAACAGGTTGCAATCAACAATGATTATATTAGGAAGTAAATAGAAAATATTAAAGAAAAAAATTAAAATTAGGTTTATCCACAAATAATTGACCTTCGTGAAGAGTGGAGAAACATATTATTTAAAAAATAACAATACTTCAAATATGTTAATAAAAAACATTCCAAATAGTATCCAATAAGCTGTTTATACAAATAATAAATTAAAAAAAATACGTATTTAAAATAACAAGAATGAAGATGATATTTTAAATAAATCGGGGTCCATAAATTAATTTGTAACGATTGTAATTTAAATGGGAAAGACTTCAAGTCATCTTAATACTAGAGTTAAGGATCACGTAAGGTGTTTAAGTAATAAAACCTACAATATTTTAGAAACAAATATTTTTTTTGACATAAATAAAGGTTTTAAAGAATTACATGCAAGTACAACCAATTTATAATTAGATTAATTAGAAATTTTGGAAATGAGAAAAAGTGTTAATAGTCAATTAAATATTATTAATAATCAAATATAAAAAAAACTCTCTTTCAAATTTAGGTATATTTACAATATTATTATTATACATTTTAATAATAAGAATTTTTTATGCCTTGTTGTTTTCTTGATATTATTTGCATTAATAATAAAAATAATTTCGTTTTTAAATTTCTAATATAAATTTATAATTTAATATTTCATAATTTTTTTTTTAAAATTATTTTTCCATTTTTAACTAATTACTTACCGACTTTCAACACTTATTGTAAATTTTTGTTCATGTTTGTAATTTCTCCATTTGTTTATTATTTAACTATGCTTGTTATTATTTTTAGAATATTGTTTATCCTGAAATGTGTAGGTATTTTTTTATATGTTAAAAACAGTGGTGTAAACAAAGTCCTTCTTGTAAGTTATATTAACAATATATTGATTTGCAGTTACTTATACTGGACTTTTTGAAAAGTGTGAAACTCAAATGCTTTTAAAAATTGCCTTGCAATTGGGTCGTTCGAACCATATTATTTAAATAATATGAAACACTTTTTTTAGTGTGCCAGATGCGGCCAGAGGTGACGTAATTCCTTCTCTCTAAATGCTATAATACCGTTGTTCAAAGAATTCATTATGTTCGTGAATCAATATCCTTTAATTTAACGTGTCTTTGTAAACACTAATAGGTAATGTCAGCTTGTTTGTATTGGAGGTTTAGCTACATAACGGAATGCATTAAATCACATTCATATATTGTATAATATGACAACAGTGGTTAGATTCAACCGGAGCCAGCTGGAACGCAGTTCCTAAAGACAAAAATATTTATTTATTTTGATCAAATAACATAAAAGATTGCCCGTTGTTTGTCTAACTGGGAAAATTTCTGTATCGAAACAGACGTAGGTTAAATAAATTATATAATATGGTAAATACAGAAAATAATGTTTTCCTAAAGTTTAACCGAAAATTTAAAAGTAAGTAAAGAAAGTTTCATGCTATACATGAAAATAACGGTAAAAACAGACAAAGAAATAGAAGGTAAAATAATAAGATTCTGTTTAGGTGTATAGAGGGTGGGTTGTTTTGTAAGTTTTATAATCCAGGTAAAAGTCTATATAAAAATATGCATGGGGATCTTCTCGTGCAGGTACCTTATTAATTCCACCTATATGGAATCCAAACCGCATTTAAAAAATCGACGTTGTACAACAGCTGGTTGGTGTTTCCATTTCACACAATAGGCAGCGAACATCATCCTACGAAAATAATTAAGGGTTTTGGTTACTGTGTAACTCCCGGTACAACTCACAGAACAGCTTACGTTGTATTACAATCTACGGTTATAACACAGAAACTATTTTCATCCAGTAGAAACTATACAACGATCAGCAGTCTTTTCTTGCCTCTCAAGACAATAATCGACATTTTAATAGCCAGACTTGATAACGCCAAATATTAAGAGAACAAATCGAAGAAAAACATATTTTTTGTTGTATTCATTTATATAATAATTATAATTTCTCCAAAAGATTGGTATTCACTGGAGATACGCCGAGTACAAGTTTTACCGAGTTACCGAGTACGAGTTTTACTCGGTTTGATGTTTGCCAAGCCGTGTACTGTGCCGAATAACTCGGTTCAATCAATCAAATATGAGTTCACGCAAAAGATTGCGAATTTAGTAATTTTACGACGAGATTGGAGAAGATAAAAACAAAGTAAAATGTTCCTTGTGCAATTCTTTGATTTCACGAAGTGGTGTTGAACGTAATGATTCTACGACGGCGATATTAAACCATATTAAAATTAAACACGAAGAAGAGTCAAAAGATTTACAAAATGAACCTCAATCCGAAACATCCCGAAATCGCGAGGCGGCTGCTTCAACTTCGTCGTCGGAATCGAATGCAACAAAGGTGCAACAAAGCCTTCAGGAGTCACTTCAGCGGCAAAGTGGGACATAAGTGATTCGCGGTCTAAAGAAATCCACAAAGCTGTCGCAGAAATGATTGCTATTGACAACCAACCGATTTCCATAGTGGAAGATAATGGGTTTCAAAGATTAATGAACGTCTTAAAGCTGAAATATCAAATCCCAGGAACAAAGCATATCAGCGAAGTTGCCATACCAGAAGTTTACAACAAAGTGAAAAGCATAATTAGAGCTGAAATTGCAAACGTTAAAGCTGTATCATGGCTGTATCAATAACCACTGATATTTGGACCTGCATGAACAACTTGCTTGGTTTTCTAAGCTACACTCCTCACTGGCTCAACGGGGAGTTTATTCTACAGCACAGAGTGCTGCAAATGCAGCATTTTAGAGGACACCACACAGCTTACAATAGTTGATCAGTGCTGTCAGACTTATCTGTGAGCTGGGAAAATGATACTGTTATTCATGTTATTTTGACAGACAGTGGACCCAATGTAGTTAAAGCTATTAATGATAGTCCATTTATCGGCAAAAGAATGGTACATACATACACTGCAATTGGTCATAAAAGCTTCTCTGAAAGTTCAAAATGTAAAAGACGTTATTGCTTTACCTAGAGGAATTGTAGGCCACTTTAATCATTCTGCATTAGCGAAAGGAAAGCTGGACATAATACAAAAATAACTTAAACTGCCTGAACACAAACTCGTGCAGGACATTACCACGAGATGGAACAGCACATATTATATGATTGAAAGATTGGTAGAGCAAAAAAGGGCATTTTTACTCTATAAATCAAACAATCCGAGTACAGCCAACTTCAACAGTTGACAGAACGTCAATGGCAAATTTTAAGAGAGTATGTAACGTTATTCAAACCGTTCGAAGAAATCACCAAAATTACCAGCTCAATATTCTCATCAATTTAAGAAGTAATACCCGGCACCAATGCTGTTTTAAATTATTTATCATAACCTGAAGTCGGTGAAATCTGCCCAAACATAGCGGATATGCAACAAAATCTTTCGCTTTCAAGGCTTTCAAGGCTTAGAGGGTGATAAATATTACTGTTTGACTACTTTACTGGACCCCAGATTCAGAATGAGATTTTTAAATCCAGAGAAATGCGAATCGATCAGGAAGATCCTATTTATAGAATCCATTGAAAGTAGCGACGTTACAGAAAGTGCCAGTAGCAGTGAAAAAAACGAATCTAATTCTAACCTTAACCAATTAAGACAATCACACAAGATGCTCATGCATCATTTTGGAATTGCTTCGAAGAACTTGCTTCTACCCAGCTACCGGAGCGCGATGATCCTAAAAGCCCCATCGCTCTAGAATTGGATCGATATGTAAACGAAGGATTGTTGTCAAAATATAAGTCCTTTCGAGTAAATACAATCAAAGACAAAAAAATTGCTCATAAAGTTTGCAAATCAACACGGGATCCGAAAGATTACATAAAATTTTTTGAATTAAGATCAAATACTAAAATAATGTCAAAATTATGTTACAAAAAGTGCATTGAAAACTGTGAAGAATTGGCTGTTGACAATCCCCAGATTTATAAATTTTCAAACATGCTTAATAACGATGGCAGGTCGCTTCAGATGAACAGAGTTTTATTAGAAAATTTAAGTATAGAGATGATAGTTTTAAAGTTGCTATGTGTTGCTCCTTTTCTATTGATGTTACATTTATTAGAAGATTGGTGGCACAAGAAGAGTTGGTATTTATTGAAATACTTATAATTTTTAGCACTGGAAAATATTTATAAAATGAATTTTAGGACAGGAAAATATCTATAAAATGACCTTAAAAAGCGTAATAAGGTTTTAATGGATTTACACTTTAGTTATTTACTGTGTTGCGGGCTGTGGGCGCATTTGCGCACTGATGAGGACATTTTAAATTTTATTTATTTATTTAATGACTTAGGTAAGTACTAACCGGCCGGCCTAGCTAAGCAATTTACGGGTGCAGATTTTCAATTTATGGATACGATTGTCTGAAAAGATGTGTTTTAAGTTTAGTTCTGAATTCTGTCGAGTCTTTCATAATTCTTATGTCATGCGGCAGTTCATTCCAGGCTTTAGGTCCTGACATTCCGAAAGCACGATATGAATACCGCACAAGAGTCCCAACTGCTCCCAACCGTCTGGAGCCAGTGAGACTATGGCATTCCCAACTGGGGAATGTTGTGAGGGTGAAGGTATTGTTGGGGAGGGGAAGGAGAAGGGAAAGAGGAAGGTGGGGAAAAAATAAATAAATTAGTATTATGTGTGCGCTTTGGTTCCTTCAACCTCCCGATAGCTGATGACGCTGCTGACCTAAGGGTGGACTGCCGTGAGTTGGTATTTTGAGGAATACACAGTTCTGATAAGTAACCCGGAGTCATTCCGTTAAGTGACTTAAATACCATCCAGCAGAGCTCCAACTTAAACTTAAACATAGAATACAATAATACAAGAATAGACAAATTGTAAACATAAACCAAAATTGCTCAAGGTAGGTAAGCAATTAATTAAGATTGTTGATAAAAAAATATTATAAAACATTAAATAACAAATTTACATTAGAAATTAAAAAATAATGTATATTTTCATACTAATATTAATAATAAAAATAATTTCTAAGATAAATTTGTTATTCAATTTTTTATAATAATTTTTTAATAACAACATTTTTGATTAATTACTCAGACTAATCAATTTTTGTTTATGTTTATAATTTGTCTATTCTTACATTATTGTGTTCTATGTTTATCATTTGTCTAAACTTGACATTATTATTTTTTTCACTATTCTGTATATTCCTGAAGAGGAAAGCTTTGCTTTCGAAACATGTTGAGAGGCACATTTTAATAAAGTGGTGATTATAAAGTATTTTTTAATTAATTTATATATAATAATTGTTTGTAAGGAGAACTCGGAGTTCCAGTTGTAATGATGTTGTATTCCAAGCACTATGTCGCCGTCATATGTCCACACTGAAAGTCGTTACCGTCATGTGTCCACACTGAAAGTCGTTACCGTTAATGTCCAAAGTGATTCAGTGACACATATAATTAAAATGCTCAGTTCACCGGTTGCCGCACGACTTACGAATATAAAAAAAATTATGTATGACTAGATGTGTGTCCGTTAAAAATGACGGACAAAAACGATTTTATTAACGTTTCTTTCGTACGTATACGAATGTCAACCGTGAAAATATCTTTCCACATGATTTGTACTGGGTTGAAAATTAATTATTAAAGACATTAATTGTTCTGTTACTTGACAAAAAGAATTTATTTGAAATTCGATAATAATAAACTGAATAAGGTGGTTTAAAAATACAAGCGGTTAAGAAACCCTATTAAATAATGTTTTTATAAAACTATTTCACGGCTCAATTGATATTTATTACGCCAATCACACGGTAGCGGTGGGTGCAACTAAAACTTGATATAAATCTAACGCTCTTGTTTTCTTTTACTTGTTGGCAACCCGCCTAGCTAGTAATAATATATCCTACAGCTTCAGGTTCTAGTGCTACTGGAAATACCAGTTGCCCAGAGTCCGTTTAGTTCTGGCACAATGCAACGCGAACGTCCTTGAGACTTTTAATCGACAATCGGCCGTAATTTACCAATAGATAATGCAGTATTCCACCAGCGCGATGTTAGCTATGCTAATTTTGATATTAGCTGCCGTTCGTTTTCAGAATTTGACTACAGACGGTTCCGGTAATGGCCGCCGGAAGCTGAAGCCTTCATTATGGAATTTTATCAATTTTTTTAAACCTTAAAAAGCCTCTCAGTTTCGGATATTTAGAATGTCAGATTGTTCGGAAAGGGAGCGATTAGATTACATTTCTACAGTTAATGCCAAGGCCGCAACCGCCCAACATTTACAAATATTTCTTGATACTATAATGTTTTTTAAGTGCATTAATATTATGTAAGCGGCAGGAAACAGACGCGACGTGGCTGATGGTGAACGTACATGAATTTTGATTAGTAGGTATGTATTATTCATACATGTCTTGTTTGTTGTGTATATTACTTTAACTGTTCCTCGTAATAAAGACACACTCACACGAATGTATTGCGATTGATTTATCGGTAAATTGAGGTACGCGGAGTTGGCTTAAATGGCCTGTTTGAATACAACCGATGTAATGAAGTACAAACCAACTAGTTTAGCGAGTCGATGTTTTTCTGTTACCAAAGACTTGTAAGAATGATAATAGTGCTATGATGAACATAATACAGCCCATACATAGCGTGTGAATTGAACCTTGCTCTTTGGGCCCGAGGACATTTGCACTCTGCACTCTGCGCTCTTGGCTACCGGTAACTTAATCAATAAATCGTTATAAGACGCGTTGAAAACTGCATTTCTAAACTCAAATACTATATTGCATTATGGGATTAATTGTCTCCACGAATAGATCTATAATAGTGCTTAATTATTAACAGTTTGAAATGGCTTTGAACGCCGAAACAGTAACAAACTACCTTTAAAAAATTTCGACCTTAATAATAACAATTTGATAAATCTTAAATAAAAATAAACAAATTCGCATATTCATACAATGAGGATTTCAATGCAGAGCACCTCAGAAATGATAATGAAGTGGGACGCCTTAAAAATATTGCCCGAGCTTAATAAAAATACTCGGTAGGAACGCATTGTAATGAGGAAGTATAAACTCATTTGCAGCATGAAAGAGAACTCCTTGTCACAATCGAGAAGGCAATCCACTAAACTGACTAAACAATGAAAAATGCAGTCTTTTAAGGAAAAAACATCAAGTAAATATTACGAAATGCCCTTATCAAACGATTATTAGAAAGTATGACACAACAGTTAGCATTAATGTGACAGAGAACAATGTTTTTTTAATGTATTAAGATATAATAATTGAACGCAATGAACCGTGTTACCCAAATTAACAAAAAGTTTCAGTTACTTCATCACTAAATGTTTGCATGTCCGACGGAATGAGGTAACGGCCGCTGTAAACATTGTCGGTAACTTTAAAATCTAGAACGCCTAGTGACAAAACTTTATTATGTGAAATTTGACGGTTACGCACTTTTATTTAATAAATTTATTATCAATATTTCAATATCTCTAGACAATCGAAGTAATTTGCAATTCCAATATAAGTAAGATTTGATTCGGTTATTACATTTTGAGTTTTGCTAGATTATTTATGAAAGAGTTTTTCACATTGACTTCTCTCTTTCAGCACTTTATCTCCTCTTCCTCCTTCAGCAGGGCTGGCTTGCACTTGCCCGTAGCTCATCGCTAATTCGTCCAAGGATTTTAAAATAGTCAATCAACCTGTGGAGCTCATCCATGAGCTTCCAAACATATATTATTGTAATTTATTAAATAAAACAATAACTTTGTTTACATCACTTTTATTTAAACTTTTGCCGACCGGGTTTCGCTACTACTGCAACTTCTTCAGGGCAATATACAACTAAACTATGAACTAAGATACACATGTGTTATAGATTGATAAAAACAGGCGAGTGGAGGGCCAAGGGTGGGAGATCAGTAGGTACCTGTCCGGGAAGGGTGTGTACTTTGTAGTTATTGGGAATAATTTAAGAATTGGACTTTTATTTAAATTTATTTGATTATTTATGAGTCTATTGTTAGTGTTTTTGGCATTCCTTATTTCTAACGCTTCTAAGTTATCTAGACGAATGCCGGTTCCATTTTTATGCAGTAAACTAGTGCCTGTATTTTATTGAATGTGTGATCTGTTTCTAAGAGGTGGGTGGCGAATTCGGAGAACCCATTATTATTTAGACATCTTAAGTATTCTTTTACCCGGATATTAACATTACGCGACGTTTTGCCTACATAGAACGCCGGGCAATGATTGCATTGAAGTGAATAAATGCCTGAGTGACCTAAACTGTCTTCTTTAGCTTTACCATTAATTAAAAAATTGCCTATACTATTGACTGTGTAAAATGCTGGTTTTATATCTGACGGAAGGTTTGTAATGCTTTGTTGAGAAAAGTTATTGATATATAAGATTTTACGCCGTTATTATTATTTATTATGGTTGATTATTATTATTTATTATATTATTTTTGGGGGGGGGGCATTTGATAACGGGACCGTAACCAACTGGTGAATCATCGAGTGGAAAGCGGAATATTTGTGGGAGGTGGGATAATTAGAGGTGTTATGAATGGTTATGTCTGCATAAGTGGGTTTACGGTAAAATTTAAAATCTATTTTATTGTTTGTAACTGATAACGTAAGGTCTAAAAAAAATTAAAGTGGAGTTGATTTCTATTTCCATGGTGAATTTAATTTGCTTATGGAAGGTGTTTATTAGTAGGAGGAAGGAGTTAAGTTGACGATTCGTACCTGTCAATATACATAAAATATCGTCGACATACCTCTTCCATAAAAGCACGTTATTTAGTAGGGGAGATTTACAGTTCAAAATATTATTCTCTAAGTAGTCTATGAAGATATCAGCAATGAGGGGAGATGTGGGGGCGCCCATATAGCCAAGCCTTCTTTTTGTTGATAAAAAACATGATTGAATTGAAAATAGTTTTGATTTAGACAAATATTAAAAAGGTGAGACAGATCATTAGCTACATTTTTAGATAATATGGAATTTTGTAATAATTTAGACAAAATATTTTTGCTTTCTGTTATGGGGATATTAGGAAAGAGTTTAACGACATCGAATGAAACTTATTTTGCACTCTTAGGAATATGTAAGTTTTTTAGGTCATCAATCAGGGTAAAGGAATTCTCAATAGTAGGTTTGTGGGAAAAGACTTTAGAATTATTTAATATATTAGTGATGTGTGATGCAACTTGACACGACCGACTTGATTAAAAAAAAGAATATATATATTATTGTTGTGAGATTTCCTCTGAATAAGAAAGTTATGTCTCTAAACGTGTTATTTTGTTTTGTTTTCAGTTTCAAATTAATTTGGTTTAAAGCAGCTTCTCAAATGGGTTTTCGAATCGTTTTATTTGAGAGAATATTTGATCGATTATATTATGTAACACGAGTTACTCGAAAAAATTGACCGGGATAAAAAATCACTGTTTTGGCTCTATGATACTTTTTTTCTGTAGGTATTGAGGTACATGGCTTAAAACATAATATACCTTGAATTTATAATTATAGGTATGTGCATGTTTTTAAAATATACACATGTATTTGTGGTGTAGATTTGATTATAAATAGTTCTCTCAGATGTATTGACATCCTATGATTGATTTTTTGTGGTAGAACTTTATTCTTAGCATCTTATTTATTTTGCAAAAACGGTTATAAACACTAATACAATGCAAAAGCGATAAAAAAATACAAAAATATAGTATAATATAAGTTAGTGTAATACAAATTGTTATATAAAATATAGGTAAAACAAAAATAGTTTTAAAAGGGTTATAAGTAGGAACATAATATTATAACATAATACTTAGTTCGAGCTTAAAATTATTGTAGGTCATGTGGAAAATATCCCCATTTCCTGCGAGTTGGTAAGTTAGTTCTGCACCTGGGAAAAAACAGAAACCTGTATTGGCGGCTTCGCTTGAAATCATCAGGGATATAAAATCCTACAGCCAGGTTGTCAGGAATCGATAACACCGTTCTATAGTTTATGAGCCATACGCAGTAATGCTATATCTCTCCTCGAAGGCTGCAAATACCCAGCATTCCCGATATAAATGTTGTTGGAAAAAGCCATGGGTAAAAACCGAACTCTCTCATCCAGAGGAATCATAATTTCTTTTGGATTTTCGCGTCCATTAGTTCATAGACGGTGTCCTCTGGCCGCCATACCTGAGATCCACTCTCGATCATGCCACGCACTTAACTAAAATGAAGCATCCTTATAATTGTAAGGTTTGTCAACTCCTTTGAACTGTTCCCAAGTCCTTACAAGTTGTCAAATGTTTTATTTTGTAATTAAAATATACGGTCTTGTGTGACCTCGTAAAGCACATAACTGAACACCTTTTTAAGTTAAAATCTGGTTTTTTAGCAATACTCCAGTCAATGATTGCATTTACTAGTATATATATTACGAGCGCCCTTGAGGTGATTTTTCACAAAAACGGCGCTATACAAATCATCCAATTATTATTATTATTATACTTGAAGTTGTCTAAAGTCTTCTAATGAACTTAATCTCATGCACAGTTTAATGTCACCAATAAAAAAAGTAAAAAACGGAGGAATTTGATATTTTTTCTAATGCTATTTATAAAAATTTAAAATAATTATGGTCCTAAATTGGATCCCTGTGGTACGCCAGAGTATGTGGGATATGTGCCGGAGTTGTATATACCGTAAGAAAACCCACAAATTCACTACCACATCGGGGATCCGCTCAGTACAAATGGATCTTTAAAATTATTCTCTCTAATTGCCTTCTTTATACATAATTGAAGTTGCCCTTTGCAAGCATGTCGACGTGAGTTAAGTGAATCTAAGTGCCATGTGAGATATTTGGCTGGAGAGCTTCCTGTCGTCCAGACCGGAAGCATCTTTTAGTATGACGCCTTTGTTTAGAGAGCAGTCTCCAATAGCCAGATACCCCTTCTCCTAATTGCATTTGTAAAATATCTTCAAAATGAATTACGTTCATCCGAGAGTTGTTTAAATTTAATGATGGTCTGCCGACCAAAACTAAGTGTAATTCCGCATATATCTTAATCTCTGTAATATATTAGTATACGGCTGTTTTATAGAAACTATGAAAAATAAATAAATATTTAAATTAAAATGACCGGTCAGTGGCTGAGTTGGCATCGTGTTTGGGTCTCACCAAGGCGTCGTGAGTTAAATTCCTTGGATGGCTAAGTCCTCCTTTACGACACAAGCAACAACTTCCGCTTACTGTGATGTTAGTAGGATATTTTCAAATATTGTCAGGTTATTTGTAACCAGCGAATATTTGTCTTTAGTCAGGCAACATAAGGACCTGGCAGAGTTTTTAGTTTGAGTTGTTTTTCCTAGCTTAAAAATGATCTGAATGAGAATTATTCGGTGTTTTAGGTAATTTTAGTTGATAGTTAGTATTTCATGTTGCCAGGTTTTGTCTTTCGATATGCAAAGAAAATGAAGTTACGATAAAACAAGATTAAATTTCATTTTCAATGAAAGCGTTTACAAGCAAAGATAAACAGGTTTATAATGGATTCAAACAATGTTGTGGCGTACAGGCAGACTGCTAATATTGACGTTTCTCTTCCAGTATTATAGGTGATGCGCAGAATACTTCTTCAAATGGGAGAACAGCGTTTCTAGTTATTGGCTTGAGAATGCAGATAATAAAAACTGCCACATCGGCATCGTCGGCAATGTTATTATTATTATTACTTATTTTTTATTTTTATAATTTATTGAAGTTTGTAAACCCCATTGTAATAATTAATTATCTTCTTGAATGATTAAAAGTATTGTACTTTGGCAAAAATAGACTAAAATAATTTGAGCTTAGATATAATTTATGAAAGATACGTAACAAGGAAGATCTTGCATCAGCCGAATTGTTTGGTTGAGGAATCTCCTCGGTCGTTTGTGTAAAGATTTATGTAAAGATACGTAACAATGAAGATCTTGCATCAGCCGAATCATTTGGTTGAGGAATCTCCTTGGTCGTTTGATCGCAGCATATCTCAGTATCGCGAGTTTGACATACTCGTACACGATGTTGTACCATCACAGGAGAGTAAACAAAGAAGAAATATTCTATTGCTGCTATAATTATTTATAGTCAGATGAAGAAAAACCTAAACGAATACGCAGACGTTTAAATTACCAATGAACACTCGCAATATAAACACAATGTAATAAAAAAATAATACCCTCCATTACCTTAGTGAGCGTGCTTAAATATAAAATTGCTATCAGCAAGTGCCGCTAGCACATAAAATACGGTTTACAATTCTTTGAATAAAAGCCCTACCGTAGTAATTGGCAGCCCACTCACTGGGTAGAGAAGATTATCTCCACATTTATCCACCTCTAACAGCTGAAACAAGAAGAAGGAGAAATGTACAGTAAAGGGACAGTACACAAAACTTTACAATACGATGTAATAACAAAAACTTCCCATAGAAAAAGATAACATTACCATAATATTAATTATAAAAGTCTAACGGATGTTTGGCGAAGGTTCTTTGCAGGACTATTTCAACCACAGGTATTTTCATCACTAACCGCAAACAACGCCAGAGATTTATTAGCGTTCGTTACTCCCGAGGAAGTAAAGCGCCGCCTGGAGCCTCCCCGCACCACCTTCACACTGACCCCCCTCCACCTCTGCCGCAACTGGATGTCCTTGAGGACTTTCAAATTGCCGAGAACCGATACATGCTATAATAATTAAAGCGAATTAATTGAAATAAAAACCTTTCACGCAGACAGCGCGCCTTTCATTTAACCCTAATTATTGTATTAGATTTATTGAGAGAATAACAAACAAAAAATCTAGAAAAAACGCAAATGTCAACGTGTTCAACGGCACAAGGACGCGCAAAAGGTTAAACTTGCAATAATACGTAATCTTGTGGGAAAACATGAAGAGGATCCATACACTAGTATCATTTATAATAGAATACCAACGTGGAAATTATGACAGGTATGGGGGTCTTTAGGTACACTGTTCGTTTGGTGAACTTTTTCAAAGTTCCGGGAGTAACGTGTTTTTTATTATTAGGTTTTATGTAATACTATGTGAGAGATAATGAAACTTGCTTTTCAAATGTCAAAGCCCGAGGTAGACAAAATGATTTGTGAATTGACCTGTTTTGTAGTGAAACTTGTGGCGAGAACTTGAGTTATAGAGAAACATAAGATGTAGGGCATCAAATGAACCAGAGCATTAGTTTTAATAACATTTTTTTCTAGAATATAAAGTGCAAAACCCCATTGAAATATACTCTGATTGCAATATTATTGTACATGTTCTTTTAAAACAGGATTTAAAAAATATATCACTAAGCAAATATTACAAGAATTTTTAAGCAGTTATTCAAAAACACATGCATTATTTGTAGACGATTTTAGTATATTTTGATTTAAATAATTCCTGAAAAATGGTTTGTAACTTTTACAAACGTGTTTCATTCCCACAAGTCGGCGTAATAGGGAAATACAAACCGAAAGTACAAACCGAATTCTTAAAATCTTAAACGCGGAATAAGATTGTACGGATTTACAGCACTGACATCAGGTATGTGTATCGAAAAAAACTATGTCGGGTGGAATGTTATATTATTTGGACGTCATGTAATATATTATGATGGATACATTTCGATACGTATTGGACTAGAAAGTTCTCATGACACGTAATTAAATTGCGTGTGATTATGACATTAACCCTTTGACGTTTTAAAGTTGACGGCTAAAACCGAAAATTGTGAGGTGAGATCAAAAGCCAGACACCCGCCAAACATCTGAATTGTATTCAGATGTTTTGCAACCGATTTCTATACACGTTCTATTCATTGAAGTGTCACACGCGGAGTAGGTGATTTAAGTAAGTTTTAAACGCCGTCAATATTTCAAGTTTACTATCTAGTGCTTTGGTATTACAGGATTTGAAGGATATTGCACACAATCTCCAATGACAGAGAAAGTACAAAACCTGGCTAAGACACCCAAGTTTATTGGAGTTATCTTTCGGAATACGTAATAAAGTTACCCGAATGCGGAAAATAGTGGTGTTTGAAACCAATACAAGCTGTTTAATAGAGATATGTAAATAATGTACAGTGGTTTTGACAACTTCATCAGATCACAAAGCATTCATAATATGTTATCCAAGATGAACAAAACAATTCCCCGAGCAGCCTCTCGGAAAAACGATAACCATAGAAAACGAACATTCAAACAGAAACGATAATTTTGTATCTAAATGTCAACTTTTTTTATAGTAAAACGGCGTTTCAAAATTACGATTGAATGTAACATTTTTTATTTATTAATATGTCGACAAAATTTTTTCAAGGGTAAATATCACTTCAAACAAATTCAAAAGACAAACCTTTATGTGTGGAACTGCATTCCTTATTCCTGTGGGGGAATTCGGCGAATGGTATCCATAAAATATCACAAACCTTTATGTGTGGAACTGCATTCCTTATTCCTGTGGGGGAATTCGGCGAATGGTATCCATAAAATATCACAAACCTTTATGTGTGGAACTGCATTCCTTATTTCTGTTGGGGAATTCGGCGAATGGTATCCATAAAATATCACAAACCTTTATGTGTGGAACTGCATTCCTTATTCCTGTGGGGGAATTCGGCGAATGGTATCCATAAAATTATTTTTCTTACACCACAAGAACATAATTATAAAAACGTAATCCTGCAAAATTTAACACTCTAATAACACTTATTTATGCAATTTGTACTGCATAGGTACGGATCGTGGTATCGACGAACAACGAATTAATAAAATGAAATTCCACCTGTTACGCGACCTATTATCGCAAGAATACGAATATAACAAGTTCGAGCAGACTGGCCATTCGGTGATATGTTCTCAGTAACATTAGTGTTATCAATAATAAAGATTATTTTGTGAAAGAGACACCAACGCGCATTGAAATCCGAGGTAATGAACGCGAAACCCGCGCGGCGTCAGTACGCGACGAAGCGTATGACAAAACTGAACTGCCTTATTAAAAAGTTACTTTTACTCTGCAATACTCGGTAAATAACTAGGCAAAACGAACTCGATACTACAGGGTGTATAAGAAACAGGTGGTAATTTTGGCATTTCCTTTAGGTACCGCTAAATATGTAAGTGTTTTTTATACTGGTGATGGACATACTGAATACTATGGCATTTAATTTTTTTCTGTATTTCTAATTATTTTAATAATCGGGTCACCTTTGATATATGTTGAGTATTGTCTTAGCATCCTACTCATTTTGCTCTTAAATGGTAAATGCCCGCAATTTAAACAAAATATTATTTGGAATTATCGACCGGATGCTAAGCAAAAAAAAAACTTATTTTATTAGAAATCAAAAAGTCGTTTTATAAATACTCCTAAATTATCAATATTCTGCATTTTAATTTTATGGAGATGGCTGACGAGAACAATATTTTTTTTAACATGTTATTGTATAAATTTTTGCAAATAATTCTGCCCTTCCTGAAGAGAATTTCTAAATTAGTACATTTGCGGTTGTAAAACAATCGTTAATGTTATACAGACTTAACTATCAGGAGAATGTTGCCATTTCATTTTAATATTTTGGATTTGTAGATAATCTCTTATTACACTACACACGTGTGAAATGGGTAAATTTGTCTTCAAATTCAATAATTAATTAACGACTAAGGAAAAGAAAATTTTCAACAATTTCGAGCCACTCTGTACGTTTCTCAATCAAGTCTCGTTCGCCGATCCATACTATATGCGATCGCTATTTATACATACCACTTTCGGTGTATAGGTGTGATCGGCGGTATAAACACGACCTTCTTTGAATACGCAGCGCCTTCGGAGCACGGATCGAAACTTGTACACCAGAACAGCTGAGTTACTTCTCGTAGTATGTGTGAAGGAACACGTACATACACATCATATTTACCTATACAATATAACAATTTTTGTACCAAAGTTTGGTGAAAATGATCACATTCATAAGGATCGAATCTTGACTAGATCAACGATTAAGTAGATTTTTAAATTGAATCAGAAAAAAGTGGTGAATACAAAGTAATTTTTAATTCATTTATTAATAATGATGCCACAAAGTGAATATCAATCTAAAATCTCGTAAAGCTGAAAGTAATTGTAGATAATGACTTGCTAAATTCAAAACTGAAAGAGAAAACCTGGAATACAGTTTTATCTACAAGTGCTGTGTTAAGAAAAGAATACGACTGGATGTAGGGATGTGGGAGAAGGAGAGGAGGAAGGTTGGGAAAGAGCGGTTACGGGAGACAGTTCATTGGTTTAGACTTACCCCGAGGGTGGTGTCTCGACAGGGAGCTCGGCTCTGGACATTCGACTAGCTCAGTTTCGGCAGGCCAAGAAGCTCCTCTGCAGGGTCGTAGGTCGACAGGCAGTCTTATAATTGGGGTCGGGGAGGCTCTAATACTGCGCCAAATGAATTTACTAAATGCTTTCAGACTCAGAGTTTATTCAGGGGAAGGTACAGACATGGTAAGTTAAGCTACAATAATCAAAGGCTAGCCTAACCTCACATGGAAGTTACGGTTGATTATTCTCTCTGATATTTTCTAAACGGGCATGATAACGGGGACTCGAATAAGTTACAACACAAAAGGGGAAATACAAAGACAGCTTACAGTCATGGTTGTAGCGGCAAAAGGATCCTAGTAGAAGCAATTAGCAGCTGGCCAACATGGCTGCTCTCGCGTTCCTTTAGAGACGCAGTAGGCGGCATACCAGAGATGTCATCCTGAAGCCGGGCGAGGAAGAAGCGCCTCGGAAGCCGGGTGAGAAGGAAGTGGCTGGCGCGTGGGCGTGCAAGCTGCCGTTGTGGCGCTGGCGTCGTTTTACCGTTGTTGTTTGACGAGTGACTAGAGTCTTTTTTAGGATCTTTCTGTCGTTACGTAACAGCTGTTAATACAGTAACTGATCATTTCATAACGTGTTTGAAAATGCATTTTGAGAATTGCTCACCGACAAAAAGAATACATTGTAAAAAAAAGTGTTTAAAAACCACGGATAACTTCTGGCATTTTTAACTGCCTCATAAAACGTGAAAAAATTCACAAGAATTGTCATAAAGAACCGAACAATATTGAACAATTAGCGTATTACAGAAGATATAGAAATTGGTGTACTAAAATTATAAGAACGACTAAACAATCATATTATAAGAAGAAGCTTCATGAGGTTAGAGGCAATACAAAGCAGCAGTGTAAAAAAATAAAAGAAGCATTGGATATGCAAAAGGAACCAGTTTCCATAAATAGACTAAATGTTAAAAAATAAGATTGTATCTATAAATGATAATCCAACTCTCATTACTTACCATGTCAATGAATTTTTTGGTGCTGTAGTTCAAAAGCTTGCTAATATTTTGTGCAGTTCAAATAATAATAGTGAAGAATGTTTAATTGAACATTATAATCCAACACGTTCTTTGCACAACGCTTATTTCGAATTTAATCCAACGAATTGTAATGAAGTTCTAAAGGTGGTCAATGAGCTTAAATCTGGGTTTTCAAGCGGAAATGACAGCATAAGTGCAACGGTCTACAAACAAAATTGTTCTGAATTAGTCATACCTATTTCACAAATTGCTAATATTACCTTTGAGAAAGGCTTATTTACCAATCACTGCAAAAATTCCAAAGTTGTACCTGAATTTAAAGATAACCTAAATGTTCATAACTATCGACCTATCTCCCTACTTAACACTTTATCAAAAATAATAGAGAAATTAGCTAAAATTAGATTGATGACTTATATATCAAAACATGAAATTATCTCAATTAATCAGTTTGGCTTCAGAGAGAATATAGGAACAAGTGATGCAGTTTTAAAAGTGATCACCACAGTCGTAGAAGCTCTAGATGCTAGCAATAAAGCAATGGCTGTTTTTCTAGACTTGTCTAAGGCCTTTGATACCATATCCCATGGTTTACTGCTTAAAAAACTTAATTCAATGGGTGTTGCTAATAAAGCAATATATTGGTTCAGAACTTATCTTCGGAATAGAACACAGAGTGTAATGATTAATGATCATATTAGTTCAAATAAAGCAATTTTATATGGTGTTCCTCAGGGTAGTGTTCTAGGTCCAATTTTATTTTTATTTTATATTAATGACCTTTCTAAATTATCATTCTTGGGTTCTTCAGTTGTATTTGGAGATGATACTGTTTTGGTAATTGCTGGTGATACTTGAGATGAAAGTTATGCTAAGTGTGAGTCAGGATTAAAGACGGTTAAAAAGTGGCTTGATCAAAACCTTTTAACTTTAAACACACAAAAAACTAAATATATTACTTTTAGCATTTCCTCCATAAGTCAACCCTCTGTGGACCGTTTCTTAACAATGCATTGTTGTGCACACGAGTTCAATTTTGAATCTTTGGAAAGAGTAGACAATATCAAATATCTTGGCTTAATTATTGATAAATATTTAAAATAGAACGATTATATTGCTTTATTAACAAAAAAATAAGAAAACTAGCCTATATCTTCAAGACTCTAAGAAATATGTTGGACAAAGTTGTACTAAAAACTATATATTATGCTCTTGTTCAATCTCTCCTTTCATACAATGTTGTATGTTGGGGTTCATGTTACAAGACTACCCTAGAGTCCTTAAATGTTGTTCTAAAATTAATTTAAAAAAACATGCACAAGAAATGTTTATTTTTATTTTTTATATTCATCACACTTATTATACAATGAAAGTACAATTATGACCGTAAGGCAATTGTACATAATAGAGGCTCTCTGTAATTTTTTTTTACAATATTGATATTACTATAAGGTCACAACAAGTGCGCAATACTAGAATGGGTTCTTCTCTAATGTATCAGCCGGCAAATAACAGAACATCATTTGGACAAAGGAGTTTTTCTTGTAAAGCATGGTGATTTCGCTTTGTCCATGTTATCCCTTATATTGTAATTGTATCAATGTTGGAACTTTATGTATGCTCGATATTATCATTATTATTTAATTATTATTACTTATTACTATTACTATTGGCTTCTTATTATTTACTTATTACTATTTACTTATAATTTTGTTTTATATTACCTACATTTTATTATTTACTTACTACTATTTACATAGTTTTATTTACATATTATTATTTACTTAATATTTAATGTGTATTATTGTATGCTTTTTATTATTTACTTATTATTATTATCTAATTTTTATTATTTATTTACTATTATTTACTTATTAATAATATTAAGTATTTTTTATTCATGTATTATTATTTACTTATTACTATTTACTGATTATTATCAAATTATTAAGCCGCTCATCTCAATACAGGATTGTTGATTATTTTATTCAACCTAGTGAGATGAGTGGCTAATGTTTTTGTTTTCATAATTAAATTTAAGAATAAATGAATAAACCATTTGAGGAAATTATACTATAAATTACACTTATTTAAAAAAAAATGACAGAGACGGTTCATATGGGTCCCGTTAGCACTCAGGCTCTAGGGCTCATTGTGTTATTTCCCCTTTTATTTTATTTCTTCGACACTAACCCGATTGTTTTGATAAAGTTCACCGGGGTTGTCATGGATATGTCTCCTGGTTCTACAATCTGTCTTTCCAGGAAGCTAACCCCTCTTTCCATCAAGGTGGGACATTACACTAAAAGTGAGGAAAAAAAAAGAAAAACCGTTTTTTCGAAAGCGTTTAAGTTCGGAAATGGTTGCCACCGTTTCGAGGTTTTTAGAAAAACCGTTTAAAAATACGTGTAACTACGTCCGCAATAAACCCGCGCGAAATGATTCCTATATAGCACAATTCACTTGAGAATTATGCACGGAACATTTAAAACAGTTCCCAGCAACACTTTAGTAAAATCATCATACCCGTCGTAAACCGTTGCTAATAAACGCTTACGAAAAAATTAAATGCCCGGCCGCAAGCCGTTTAAAATAAATGCTTAAGAAAAAATTTAACCCCCGCCCGCAAAGTCAAATGCGATCCGTCGTAGCACGTTTTAAATAAACGCTTTAAAATATGTTACGCCCGCCCGCAAAGCAGAATGCGATTCATCGTAAACCGTTTTAAATAAACGCTTTTGCGCGAAACGCTTTCACGCGAAACGCTTTAATAACGCTTTCGAAAAAACGAAATGCTGAACGCGATGATGCGCCGTAACCCGTTGCAAATAAATGATTTCGCCGCAAACGTTCACCGATAATAGTACGATTGAAGGTTCCCAACATTTTTGAGTTTGGGAGCTACTTTATGCCTAAAATTTCATGGGAATCGACTTCTAGGAAGAATCTTATAATAAGAATATTTGCTTCTTTTTTCAACAGCTTCATTCGGATGAGTACGAATCTAACTAACCGATCATTGCGCCGTTTCCCCGCAGGAGTAGGCAGAGAGGACGGACGGCCAAACAACTCAGTCTTGGCACACGCTCCTTGCTTCATACATCTTCTCATACATACTCTCTTGTTATTCTGAATCTTACTCATTTCGCTCATATCAGCCTCGCATTCTTTGCGAATCTCAACATTTTTCACACGGTCTAACATAGTTTTAACACACATACGCCTCAAGAATCTCATTTCTACAGCATTCAGTCTACTTGTATCCCACCAGTTCCATACCTCACTTCCATACATCTAGCAAAGTATCTAGCCAAGCCATTTTTAAACCAAACGGCGTACGACCAGGGGCGCTATTACCGTTCTTTTTAAGGAAGATTCCTTAACTTTTTCCTTGGGGTTAAAGCCTTCTTAGTTAACTGCGGTTCCGGTTCACTAGGATGACAGCTGTCAGCTGAATTCAGCAAGCGACATATATCAAAAATGTCACTACAAGCGATGTTTTTACAAGAAAACTCGTGCGATGTTTTAACAAGAGAAAAACTCAATAATAAGTATGTTACCAATTACGTTATTATTTACTTTAAATATAATTAGCTAGTAAACACTATATGGATGTTGACATTTTCGATAATTCACGTCAATCGCGGTATTGAAGAGAGTCGGTACGACCGACCGAGTCCAATGAATTCGATTCTGAAGGCGGTGGACTCACTCCGAGTTTGAAAATCCGGAATCACTCGTTCGGAACTCGCATTCAAAGAAAGGCAAAGGTTTTGGATTGGAGGCAGAAACGAAAGGCATTCCCATTCATTAGGGTAATATGAACGATTTTTGATTCCGAAACGGCGGACCTATGCGGACCAAAAGGAACGAAGACCGAGTCTGAGGAATCGAGTCCATGTGGCTAAACTCGGAATTGGAACTGATTTTTTAAAATAAGTAGAATGACGCACCTCTTCGGTCGGCACAAATTCAAATGTCATTTTTAGAACTAGACACAAAAAAATGTCATTACTATCAAATTAGGTAGGTACCCTTTTATGAAACGTGATTCTTCGTTAAAAGGCTTATTTATGGTATTTAAAAATAAAATAAAAATGTATTAAAATGAATTATAAAAAAATGTAATTCTTTTTAAAAGTTTTAGTTAAAAATCTTATGTCACTTGAAGATATTTTATCAATTTGTGTTTTCAAATAATTTCTTGAAAATCCATTTAGGATCTTTTTACTGTGTCTCACCGGAATTCCGCAGTTAATTAAGAAGTCTTTAACCCCAAGGAAAAACGTAAGGAATCTTCCTTAAAAAGAACGGGTAAAGCGGATATTATTCTCATCATCCATCGTTGTAAATTTAAAGTATGGAAATAATTATTATTTTAAAAGTTCCCACCCAAAATAATTGGTATCGACTGGATGGGATGAACCGATATAATACCTTAAAAGAAAGAAACGCCTAAGGAGAAAATATGACGCGAAAGTGAATGTTATTGCAAAATATCAACTAATTTGACCGATATACGCAAAAAGTTTTATCCAGCTCTTAATTTAATTTCAGGGATGCGCAAAACACACGTCATTTTTTACTACAAGCTTAATATCTGTTCATCAGCTAATTTCAGTAACGTAGAAAATTCGGGTGAACCTATTACCATTATGTTTACAATTCGCATTCACTTAAGTTGGCTAGGTAATTAAATCCTGATGTTTAAAAGAATGCCGACTCGTCTCAAGTAAAATAATAATAATTATTATTATCTCTTGAAAAATGGTTATAACTATTTTACTGTTTAGTCAGTTGCATTTAGAAAGTAGTGGGGATAATTTTGTACAATATTTTGTATTGAATCTGCCGTAGGTATCTAATTTGAAAACGTATCTAGTTATTTACATTGACATGTTAGTGGCCGGTGGTTTTTTCGTCATAATTGTGTACTTTTATACGTTTATTTGTTTATTTTTTATTATTGCCGAAGTCGACCCCGACCCCGTCCCCATATTTTATTAACTTAATAATAATAATTGGATGATTTGTATAGCGCCGTATTTGTGAAAAATCACCCCAAGGGCTCTCTACAAATTTTTGTTTGTCTTATTATATGCAAACAGATACTGAAACATATTAAGTGATGTATAATAGTACCTTCTTGATTATGTGCAAAGGACCGTTAATTTGACATAACTCATTTTTAACTTTTATTACGCAGGAATTGCCCATCGGAAAGCAAAAATTTGTATCCGTTGGAAACGGGCATTCTGATCGGCAATGTCAAAAAATAATTTCTCTGGATATGAGTAGCTACTTTGGGGAAACTACTTACGATAGATATAAACAATTTTAATAAATAGATAAACGTTTCTCCAATTTTTTTATCATTTTATTAATTTTTTATATATTGTATTTTAAACGGTTTCAAGTAACCGTTTCTTTTGAGAAACCGAAACGACTTCGGTTATTTTAAAAAAGAAACTGAAACGCCCACCTCTACATTGCACCATAGGTGAATTGGAGTCTCTTCATCCTCTTCACATATTTATCGGTGTTTTACGCTCCCAACAGCTGCACGTGTCTCTTGAATAATAATCATAAGAGTTAATTTCTATCGCGCAGTTTGGTGAAGGTTCACCTCATGTGCGCTTTACACTAACTAACCCAACCTAATATAATTGTAAAATAACATAGTATATCAATTATTATAGTATATATGTAAATTAAAACTATTACTTAAAATCTCCATGAGCAGCAGACTCACTTATCTGCGCAATTTAGAATACTATATAATAGTTTAGAATAAACTAGGGGTATAAATAATCAAATGTAAAGTATAAATATCAAAAGAGGGAGAAAATCTACACAAAATAACCTAACCTAATATACTTAAAAAATATATATATATGCAATTCGCATGCATATAATATATATATGTATATTATATGCATGCGAATTAAAACCACAATTTAAAATATTCACGAGTAGCAGACTTACTTAGATGAATATTTTAGATATTATAATATAACAATTTAGAAACTAGGTGTGTAAATAATCAAATATAAAGCAGGTACAAATAACAACAGAGCAAGAGAATATTATATAACATTATATACATGGTGTTTCACTGGATACTAAGGGCATTGAATAACAAGGAGGAGAAAACCACAAATAAATAAGCTACGGAGGATCAAAAGATAAAATGGCTGCCTGATGGTCTATTGACCGCCACAGCCAAGTGCGTGGCCGTTATTATGTATAATAAAATTTATTTATTATATATAAAATATGTTTTTATATTCTTAGATTGAAGGAAAGAAAAAAAACCTTACAACCAGCCTGACTTTTAAAACGTTACTATGACTTTTAAATAGCGGAAAGAACTGGTGTATCAACAATGAAAAGATTTTTAAAAAATACCACATTCGATAAAATTAAAATTTACCATATAAGTTTGAATTAATCGATCCCAAAGTATTTCATTTTAAGGTATATTTCCTTCTCGAAGTACTTAATCAGTTAGAACATTAGTTGTATTCGGTGTTGCATTCGTTCTAACTAAAAATAATCAAAACAGCAAGTCGGTCAAAAGGGCGTATTATTATATGTCATATTTTATAAATGTCTACGTGCTTTGCAAATCTCGTCACAATAACACAATTGTTTATTACTGTTCATGCAGATAGCTGCAAATAACAATAGTAATGATAGTAAGTCATTGACAGGAAGGCCGCCGTCCCTGGTGGATTTTTTTGGAAGCTGCTGAGAAAACGACCCATTGGTTTTTTTAATAGATTTTTAGATTTTCCGTGAAACATGTTTTTTAATGAATTATAGATATCGAAAAGACATAAAATATATATTAGATAACCTGTATACTCGTATGACTTTGCTGCTCATAAATGAATAAAAAATACTAAACAGACTATTATTTTTCTACTAACAGTTATGTGCCTCGAATGCACACAAAATCCACTACCCTCCATCAAACCGTTAATTCCGACTACTCGTGTGACGTTACACCCAAAAAGTCATAGATTTGTTGCATTTTGGATGGCTTTGAAATATTGAAACTCTAACGATTATTTTAACTATGAAACGAACTTTAAAAAAAAATAGTATTTAATTTAGAAGGTCAATATTAATAAGGTAAAAAAATGGGATGCCTTATTATGAGATGCATATTTTAATGCGGCATCAAGTTATTGGTCAATGCAATGTACGTATAGTTTTGTATTACCGATATTCTTAAAATGTATGGAAAAAGTTTTTGTCGAGGAATTTTTTTTCGAATCGCATAATAGATATGGGCGAAGAGCCTGTTTTTCTATGAACCCTTTTTGTATGCCTTACGTTTAAATCGATATGATGCACAACCAACAACCAATCAGAAGGCTCTAAATATTCATAGTAAACAAAAATACGCTGTTAGAGATGGTCGATATTCCTGTCTGGGTACATTATCCCCGTGACTTTGCGGTCACTGGATTGCAAGATGTTATTTTTCAGAGAAACTGATACTTTTTGAACTCGTTTGAAGAAATATTTGTATGAGTTGTTTTTTAATGATGCAAAATTCGGTATCATAAATAAAGATTTCATAAATGATATCCCAAGTCTCCGTTATCGAGAGCTGGTTCCAAAAGTAGCTGGAATAGGAACTAGTAACCGAAACCGCAGTGACAGGGAGGCCTTGCGCACTGGCCGTTAGTGCGATATATTCCAACTTTAGGTGAAACGTTACATAAACAAAAATGCAGAATTGTAATAAAAGTGTTGTTATACGGTGTTTGAATAAAATGCCTGCCTTACGAAAGGTATAAAAAAGTCGATCATATTGGAATGAAATAAATGAATTCCGGCGTTACACAAATGCGGTTCACGAAATAATCGACTCCACCCTAAAGCGATATGTGAGAGAACGCGAGTCAAAATCGAACGATTTGAAAAATAGTTTTCACGCTTTTCATAATATAATATTTTAGTTTGTTTATGATAACCTCAAGGGTAGTTAGGTTAGGTTTGGATTGGATTGGATTGGTTAGGTTAGGTTTGGTACCTGTGATTTGGATAGATAAGGTTAATTTGGACTAGGTTAGGTTCAGTCGGGTCGACTGAAATGTGCGGAAAACTTAACATAATACACTTCAATAGTAATATGCATGAGTATTACGATAAGAATAAATCGTAGGTGTTAAAATAATTTCATTTAAATAAGGGAACAAAAATAATTTCAGGAATTAGTTTACAAGCATCAAATTATGAATTAAAATATGGAAATAATAATATTACAATTTAATCACCCCCGTTAGGTGCAACTCAAAAATCGCTAGTAAAAACTATAGTACATTAGAATTAATAATAGCATTTACTTGGTGGTTCAAGGATATGGAAAACTTATGCTTTACGCGGGTCCTCAAGAGAAACTGTTTCTTGTTGTTGTTATTTAAATCGGTCAAAGGAAGTAGATTTGAATACAAAACCGCACAAACAAATAGGCAGACATTATTATTATTTTTATTTTTTTAACAAAACCGCCTTTCGGCTTTTATAGAGTATTTTTGTTTTGTTTTTTATGTGAATATCGTACAAGAATCCCAACTGCTCCCAAACATCTGGAGCCAGTGAGGCCATCCCCAATTGGAGAATGTTGTTAGGCTGATAGTAGTGGGTAGGGGAAGGAGAAGGGAAAAGGAAGGTGGGGAAAAGTAACATAAATTACAAGACATATATCATAATTTTTTTTAAATATCTGTACATAACAAAGCAAGAATAAGCGTCTGTTGAAAGTATATAAAAATTATGACTGATAAAAGAAAAAAAAATTAATAAAACAAAATGAATTTAATAATATTTAAAATTTTAATGGTTTATAATACTTGTATAAATCATATATTTAATTATTAAATACATAATTACAATAGGTAGAGATGTAATATTGTGTAGTAAATAATACATTGACGGAAGAACATCCACAGTGAGTATATCAGAGTAGATTATTTGTTAGTTCAAATCTATATAGATATATGAATACGGTCTGGCATAGATTTTTTATATTTACCTACGTTAAAATAGTTTAACGCCTTATACATTTTGTGGCTGGTATCATACAGCCAATTAGTGCACAGTAACAGTTGATAATGGCCTGGTCCAGGTAGGTTTATTAAATAAAGGCGCGAGTTTCTTCAGCGAGCGGTGTCGCCTTTTAGGAAACCATATCGTGATAATAGATCATAATATAAACAGTGCTGTGCAGAATATCAGTAACTCGTTGCCTTTCGCTAGGCCTTGCGAGTGAATATCATTTGGCTTCGCTAAGCAGAACCATTACAATGAACATTGGTAAAATAATCAAAACGGCAATTTTACCAGCCCCTTCAAAAGAAATTTACGACTTTACGAAATAAAATAGCAAGTTCGTCATACTACTAGAGGAAACCAACATATAAATTGTAAAAAAAACAAGTCTCTTGATAATGATATCTCACCTTTAAAAGGATATGTGTAATATTTATCTATCGAGCCTTTATAACTTCAGATATTTACTCACCTCATACTACCACCAGTCTATTAACTTTCTTCTTTATATATATACTATTTTCTTATTTTATTAATATAAAATCACACACATACATTTCAACTAGATTGATCCACCCCCCTACCCACTGCCTTTCTAGGCCCCATAACAAATTACATGCAGCTTAAAACTTCAGATATATACTCACCTCATACTACCACCGGTCTATTAACTTTCTTCTTTATATATGTATACTATTTTCTTCTTTTATTAATATAAAATCACACACATACATTTCAACTAGATTGATCCCCTCCCCTACCCACTTCCTTTCTAGGCCCCATAACAAATTACATGCAGTTTAAAACTTCAGATATGTACTCACCTCATACTACCACCAGTCTATTGAATTTCTTCTTTATATATATATTTTTAAAATTTAATTTATTCAAAAAAAGATACATAATTAATAATTAAACAAGGTTACAATATTTTTCAAAAGTTCAATATTTATATAAGATGTACCCCTATAATAAAGCTGAGCTTGTGTGTATGGGGGTGTATTTTTTTTTTTGTTCTTTGTTTATTTTTATGTTATATTATTCAGTGTATATTTTCAGTGTGTTTTTTAAGTTGTGTTTTAAATTTTTTTAAATCATTATTAATGTTTCTAATTTTTTCAGGTAATGAATTAAAAAATTTAACTCCAAGATATTTATAATTAAATTGTCCCATTGTTTTTTTTGCATTTTGGAATTGGAAGAAATGATGTTTGTCTAAGGTTTCTATTATTTTTAAATGGTGCAGTTTTGTTTAGAATATTATCTTTATAAATTTGTAAAGTTACATGATAGAAATATAATTCTTTTAATTTTCTGACTTTGAATTCTTTAAATAGAAGATCTGACGAGTATGTGTATGGCTTGTTTAGAATTGTTTTTATTATTAATTTTTGTGTTATGTAAAGAAGTTGCGTGTGATTTTTATAAGTTCCACCCCATCCTACAATGCCATATTGTATTATTGATTGGCAGAAAGCAAAGTACGTCATTCTAAGTAATTCTTTGTTTAGAATATGTCTTAAACATCTGAAGATGTATATTAGTTTCCTTATTCTGTCTTTGAGTAAGTTTATGTGAGGGGACCATTTTAGGCATTGGTATATTGTTATATATATACATACTATTTTCTTCTTTTATTAATATAAAATCACAGACATACATTTCAACTAGATTGATCCCCCCCTCCTACCCACTTCATTTCTAGGCCCCATAACAAATTACATGCAACTTAAAAAAAAAAAAAAAATTATCTTGCATAATTAGTTTTTAATGTTATTTTGATTCTTCCAAAATCACTAGGTTTATTCATGTATAATACCCTACTGGAAACATGTAAATGGTCGAATTTATATCACTTATTCAGTGTACTTCATTTTTTTATGTAAACGATTGGTCTCCCAAATAAACAAAAATAAACTAAAAAATAAATTAATTTTACTGTCCTAAAATGGGAAATTCCTCCTAGTTAGACAGTCAAAGGATTGTATAAACAAATCTATAATATGCAGGAGTATATCCTACACTAAATAAAAATAAATAATACATCCAAGCCTAAGGCAGGGCTGCCGGGCCCTAGTTTGCTTATTATTGACTCCCCTCCCAAACATATCATTACTTGTTATTGATCCCCCTCCAAAACCTATCATAACTTATTATTGACCTCCCTCTCAAACCTATCATAACTTATTATTGACCTCCCTCTCAAACCTATCATAACTTATTATTGACCTACCTCTCAAACCTATCATAACTTATTATTGACCTCCCTCCCAAACCTATCATAACTCATTATTGACCCCCCTCCCAAACCTATCTTAACTTTTTTGTGATTCCTGTTTTTCTTGTCCACAGTGAAACTACGATATTCTGTTAGTTTTTATCATTCGCAACATAGCGCAATTGTGGTTGGCTGGAGGGAGTGGGATATGAATTATAGCATCTGTAAAGAAACACAAAAATGAGCAGCAGCCGAAATTTTTTTCTCAATTGACGCCATAAAATCCTTAAAATGCTATCGTTTTGTTTATACTAAAATATTAAAGAATATGTTAAATTTGAGGCCACTAAAGTTTGTGGCGAAACTATTTTGTATTATTATTGTTTCTCATTAAGTACTTTAAAATACATGAATTAGAAGGTAGACGTAAAATAAAAGATTCAACTTTTTTATTTTATCTACTAAATTCCAAATTCGACTGTTTCGAACTCCCGCATAGCGTAAAAACAACCCGACAAAAGACAATATTCCTCTGTAGTATACCTAGGCATAACTAAATTCACTATTCCCGATACAGCGGTGTCGTACTATAGGCAACAAATACTTATAGTGATATTGACGTGTTTAATGTTAATTTTAGGGAATTTTGTTAATCACATCAAATACTTATTCCAATCATATTCATAAATCTTCTGTCGTTTTTTTTCTAAAACTACCTGACCCCTGTTTTTTTTCATTTTTTGATTCTTCAATTTTTATTTCTTGTATTTTTTATGTATTGCAATTATTTATGTTTAATTATTTAAAAATAAAGCTTTAACTTTATACAAGCTTTATATCGAAATGAATTTGGCAGCCACCTCTGGTCGTGAGTCCCAAAATATCTGAAAAAAAAACCTTGACTCTGTTCAGAAACGGGCGGTTCGTTTGATAGATTCGCCTATCTAAACAAATGGGTTGCAATTTGGAGCACAGAAGTCGGGTGGGAATGCTGTCCTTGTTCTACCGGTATTTTAATGGAAGATGCTCCGAGGAACTATCGTCATTTATCCCTTCGGCACCGGTGCATAGTCGAGAAACACGCCAAACATAAAAAGTCCTCGGTGCCAAACCCGCTCAAAGGCCTTAGAAATGTTCAGTGAGACCGATTGAATCTCATCATAACGTTCCAGGCACCGCCCCCAAATATGCTACATATACGCGAGAAGATCATCGCACGAGCAGTTCCGCCGGCATCCGTACTGGCGGTCGTTAATGATTTTGTTCTTCTGAGGTATGTGAGCAGTTTGTCGTTGATCACACGTTCCATCACCTTGGACAGAACTGACGTGATCGCTATGGGGCGGTAGTTGGCCGGGTTGGAGCGGTCACCTTTCTTAGGTATAGGATGAATGACTGCTTTTTTCCAAGCAGAGGACACAGAGCCACATTTCAGGGACATTTTAAAGAGCTTTGTCAAAACTGGAGCAATTTCTGCAGCACACCTCTGCAATACCAGGGCATGTATTCCGTCAGGCCCACTAGCTTTATAAACATCGAGCACCCGTAAGACAAGGAATACATCCCGATGCCGTATCCTCAGCCTTTTCATATAGAACCCGACGGCGGTATGGCACCCCGGTCATCGAGGGTCGAGTTTTCTGCAAACATTTTCCCTAAAAGGTTGGCCTTTTCGGTAGCAGTGTTCGCTAGTGAACCGTCGAGTCTGGTAAGAGGCGGCAGACTGGATTTGCAGAAATTGCGACCTATGGAGCCCGACAGCGACCAGAACGCTCTGCTGCCATGCGGCCCAGCAGCTAGCTTTTTGCTGATCTGTAGGTCGTGCTCAAATTTTGACCTATTGATTGTCTTACTTTCCTTTACCAATTTGTTATATGCTGATCTGTTTTCTGACGTTCGAGATGTGTTGTTGGCTCGGTAAGCCGCGTTTTTCGTCGAACTGCTTCGGAGCATTGTTGACTGAACCACGGCTTTGAGCCTACACCAGTTTCTTTAACGGCTGATTGAATGTAGCCATCCATCGCAGATGTGATGACTTCACCAATTTCCTGGGCACATCTGGACGGATTCCAAGTCTAAAAACAGACAGCTGACCATGGGAAAAAATTAAAATGCGCCCAAAGACCGAACCAATCTGCTGACCTATAGTGCCACATTTTTCTTTTCAGCCTCTCGATCGGCGGTCTGAAGTTAATAGCGATTGATGTCGTCACCAGGCAATTGTCGAACGATCCTAAAAGCGCTGCGACATCAATCCCATAACCACGTGGCTCGGTTGTTAAAAATAGGTCTAACAGATTGGAGCGGTGAGTCTGGACATCAGAAACCCTCGTAGGCTCCTGAACCAGTTGCTCCAACCCATGGCAAAGGGCAAAGAATTCCGCCTGTCGGCTAGCCGAGTTCGTTGAACATGAGAACTTTAACTACGGTTCATTAGGAACATTGAAGTCCCCTAGAACAACAAACTCGGTCGAAGGGTAGCGGGGTAAGAGCTCATCAATAGTTTCGCTCAAATGTTTAAATAGCTCGGATGAGTCTGATTCGCTGAGGTTTGGTGAGCGGTATAAACACGCATAAAATCTTACCGTACTGGCAAAACTGACGCGCACCCACATTACGTCATATCTAGAATTTTCCAGACTCAACAGTCGCACACAGTTGACGTCAGCTCGGCTATACAATCAAACGCCTCCTTTTGGTCTGAACTTGCCTACGAGGGTGAAGCCCGGGTAGTCCAGATAGGAGGCGTCAGAAGGCTCAGATATTTGCGTTTCAGAGAGGAAAAGAAGGTTTGGGAGTTGGGATTAAAGGTGATGGTGGACAGAATTTAAATTTTTGTACAGTCCTCGAATGTTGGCAAAATTCACCAACATATTTGGCCTGCACCGGGGACGCTTACCACTCGCCGTTGTAATAATTTAAGTTTTGTGATCGCATGTTTTTATTTTTTTTATTTATTGTTGGGGGTTTTATAAGAAAAGGAAAGCAAGAGAAGAATTAGGTATAAAGGGTGGGTAGGAAGCTGGGGGTCGGGGTATCCAGGACTGATGGACGTATGAATCCATCTCACCCACTGCGGTGCAAGGCTATGGTTGGGAGAGTCTGGCTGGGAAGGGCTCCCAATGCGCCCCAAACGCTACTGCTGGGTCCCCTCCGGTCACGAATCGGCACAACAGCAGCGGCGGGGTTTTTACACTCGCTGGTGGGGCAGCCCACCCTCAGTTGTGAGCCTGAGGATCCGGCCCCTATACCATCGAGCGGCCTGAACAACGGTAACCAGTTGTAAAGGGTCTCCCTCAACCAGTCTCTCCCGATCCGACCCACCACGCAGTAGGTGGACCACCGCACCTGCAGCCAAGACCTGGACAAACCTTACCCCATGAACCCGGACACCCTGCTAAGTCACCAAACGTAGCGAACCACTTGGGGTGACCTATGGCAGAAGTGTTGGTCATCCAAAAAATGGTTCCCGGGGCGGCGGTACCCATACCCGCCTCCCAAAGTTATAAGGGCCGTTTTTGTGAAATTTAATAATATTAGGTACTGTGATTGATCGGGCCCCGTGGCCGTTAATTTATCCCTCCCCGAACCCCCCCCCCCCCTTTCGATGGTCTTGGCATTAGATAGTATGGAAAACAAAAAGGTATCATAAAAATGAAAACATTCTATTGCATGTCTCCTTTACAAAAGCTGTTACGATAATGAATAAAATTGGATTTTCGCAAATGCGAACCACAAATGTGACCTTTTTGGAGCTGGTTTTATCGCGCACGCGATGCGGCAATAACATATAAATAACAAGATAATTGGAAAGTGAATTTTATTGAAACTAGGTAAGATATTAGATTTACATTATTAAATTATTAGTCGTTAGTCTTTGATCGAAGCTTGCCTTTTAGGAAAAAATGTATATGAAATAATATCATTAAACACATCCTTATTCCATATGGTTGATATTTAAAAAAAATATTATTCAATCTTCTGGATGTATTATTGCTCTACTCGTACTTCCTGTTATGGTTGACGGCTCAATATTTCACCCATCCACTTATTTAAAGAACATCACCATCTCTACCGCAGTTTTTCTGGAGTTTTTGTCTCCTGGTTACGTATCCTGCCCTCTTTCTTTTATGTTGTACTTCTTCAATATCCTCGAGATAGTAAACGAGATCTGATCAGAGCCAGTGGCACTACATCTCTAAGGAAATGAACTTTAAACCCACTGTTTGTATGTGGTGTGCAAAATTCTAAAAATTGAAAATAAATTAAATATGTGTATATTTGAAGGCGCCTATCTTTATGCCCAATACTGTAGTACCAACAAGAGTCGTAATCTATTAAATTTGTATTTCACAATACGGCCACACCCGGATCAATAGGTGACCTTCACCACCTGAATGTCCGTCTCATTGTCGTAAGACGCATAAAAAGTCATTACAAAAGTATTTAAAAGTAATAATCAATAGCCACGTTCCACATTCGCTCGACCTCTCGACCAGCCATAGTCTCGTAATTAAATTTGATTGTCGTATACGATATACTTGATTTTAGCAATTTGCTTCGGGCGAACATATGAATTTTTTCAGATTTTTTAACAATATTAATGATTTTGAAAGCACTACTTACCTGCGATTTTAAATATGTTATTACACACTTGATTGTTGCCTTGACGGACTCGGTGAAGTGATATTCGATTGTGAAGGATTCGTAAACTTAAAAGATCGTCTTGAATCGGTCTTTTCAGAATTGAAATCTATTCGAAATTATTGACCAAATAAGTAGAACAACACTTACGTGGCAAAGCATTGTGAACACCATCACATTGCTCACATTACGGTTTACCTTACTCCGTGGTATTGTTACTCAGTGGTATTGTTACTCCGTGGTATTGTTACTCCGTGGTATTGTTACTCCGTGGTATAGTTACTCCGTGGTATTTTTACTCCGTGGTATTTTTACTCCGTCAAGAGACTCCTCGAATACTTCTAAACAACAAAACTATTAACACTATCGAAATATTTGTAAAGCTACTATTTGTAATGATACTATAAACAACAATTTGATAGAGACCCTTTTAGTAAAAATATATGGAATATTGTTCGAAATATAACTCATACTAACGATACAATCTTCCCAACAAGCCCTCCATTGGATCCAAGGATTGCAATCTTTGGAGCACAGACTTCAGGTGAGAATGATGTACTTGTTCTACCGGTATTTTAATGGAGGTTGCTCTGAGGAACTAGCGTCATTGATCCCTTCGGCACCGGTGCGCAGTTAGGATACACGCCAAACGCGCGCCCAACATTTGCGCACGGTTGGCATTTGTCTTTCAACAGCTCGGCTCTGGAGTTTCCTCCTTCCTACAACATGGGTCTCTTCAATACCCAGGTTCATTCCTTCCTATCCTTTAAAATACCCTCCACACAGCATCCTCAAAGATGATATAGACCTTGAGGGAAATTATTTCCTTCAGGGCCTCCTATGTGGAGGTATTGTAAAAACAATATACAAATCACGGAGAAAATACTGAAGGATCACGAAGATAAAGTTACGAAAATACTGAAAGATCACGAAGATAAAGTTAAGAAAATACCGAAGGATCACGAAGATAAAGTTAAGAAAATAATTCTAAGCCTGGAAACGACACATACAAAGTGCCTTTTTTTTATTTTTATTTTGTTTTATTTTTTATTTAATATAAATCAAATTTAATTATGTTTTTATTAAGTTCTGCACATCGCCATATCGCGAGCTATTCCGTCTACCATACTGCATACTGAAATGTTCCTGGAAGGAGGAGTGCACAGGGCAATTCTCCGCCACCGCATGGGGAGCCTATGGTGCAGAGTACGCCAATCCAAGAACACCATCATCACTGCCACGTCTACATGTATGGAGTCTCCCCTGATGGACCTTTGGAGACGGAATAAAGAACTACTATTATTATTTTTATTATTATGGTCAGTTAAAGTTAAATTCACTCAACCTCGTTTCAAAGCAGAAAAGATTGAAGATATTCGTTATTTTTATTTTTAAACCATTAAATTACCACAAAGAACAAGACATCAAAACACTTCAACACAAAACAAGAAGCATCTTTTAAATGGTACCCATATTTAATTGAAAATATAAAACTGTGCTTAAAT
>JAHDVE020009269.1:0-13149 GCA_022606495.2 Halesus radiatus
ACAACTGCTGACCCTGTACAAATCGCAAGTGCGCCCCACTGTAGAATTTGGCAGCCACCTCTGATCAGGATCCCAAAATATCTGAAAAAACCCCTTGACTCTGTGCAGAAACGGGCGGTCCGTTTGATAGATTCGCCTATCTTAACAAACGGGTTACAATCTTTGGAGCACAGACGTCAGGTGGGAATGCTGTCCTTGTTCTACCGGTATTTTAATGGAAGATGCTCCGAAGAACTAGCGTCATTGATCCCTACGGCACCGGTGAATAGTCGATATCGATACCGGTGAAATAGTGAACACGGTTGACATTGTCACATGAGAACGGGTCGCTTCTATGATTCATTCTTGTGTTCAACAGCTCGGCTGTGGAATTATCTGCCGGCCTCTGTGTTTCCTCCATCCTATAACATGGGTCTCTTCAAGACCCAAGTTTACTCCTTCCTACCCTCTAAAAGACCCTCCACACAGCATCCCCAAAGATGATATAAGCCTTGAGGGAAATTATCTCCCTCAGGGTCTCCTGTGTGGAGTTACTATAAAAAAAATATACATTTTCGGTAGCTAAAAACTTTGTGAATAATTGAATTTATTGAAACAGTAAATGATTTACGAAAAAAACTCTGTGATTTGTTTTTTGCTTGCGAATGATTTTTGCACCGCTCGAAAGCACGGGTAGGCATTTTTTCACGGAAAAGAGCTTACGGGAGATATGTTTGTGGCAGCTAGTGACAGTTTGCTTGACGAACGAATGTATGCGATACTAAACGCAGTATATTTCAAGTGTGTTCACTGGACACAGTTCAGATAAACCTAGCGAGTTGACTTCGTACGTTCACATTTCTATGTTAAAAATCAGTGTGACATGATGGGGTCATTGGGGTTCAGTAGAAACAGGTAACTTCGTCGAGTGTCAAGTATTTTATTAATTCACAATGTAAAATATATTCTTAACTGGTAGGTATTGTGGGTGTCACTTAATTACACGAACTGTTTTTACGGGTAATCTGCACACGGTCCAGTGGGAAGATTACCAGTCGTCTCGATGTTGGTGTTGAAACAGGTGGTACTTCCGGTAGGGGGAGGTTTTGGTGCTGGGCGGACACGCGTTTCGGCTTTCACTTGACGACCGGTTTCAGACGGTTCAAGAGGATGATCAGCAGGATGCCAGAGGCGCTCGACTGCTGTCCGGTGATGATTCCTGCGGTGGTGGATAGGTGCCTTGATGGGATCACGGCGCTGGAAGGCAGGAGGCGAAGGGCACTCGACTGCACTCGAACGGTGGGCGTTGGGGTTCGGCGGTTCCTGCCGAGTTTTACCGCAGCGTCTCAGGCTGGGATGCAAGCGGCCTGCTTGCTTTGTAGGAGACGGGAGTCTCGACTACGACCACTGGCCGGACGGTCTCTACTGACTCGTCTCTGTCCACTACTCTGTCCACTACTGTCCTTGCTTCGGCCAAAGTCCCCCTTTTTAATCACATCCGAACTATTCTTCGGGTTCCTTCGTGAACTACGAACTGTGGCTCGGTGGCTTTTAATTAGTTCGCAGTTAATCCTCGTAACTGCTTTCTTCTGGCGACTGCGAAATTCCCGGGATTTAAAGCCGGGCGTTTGTAAATTACCCTCAGGTAGACGGACCTCGGGTACCGTATTAGGGATTAGCATAAATCGGTGTTTCCCGCACTTATGGCTTGTATCAATCCACCCCGGTTTCTTGCGGTGAAACAGCGCTGCTTTTAATTTCCACCCCGGCTTCTTGATGTCTTTATAGAGTTCCTCGCTGGAACTTGGTGTTGTGTACTGTCGGATTTCCAATTTCTCTGATTTGCAGGATTCGATCGGCAATATCTCCGTCTGCCGTTTGTCGCTGGTTTCCATTATGATGCTGCTAGGTATTATTGTTTGCGGTACATCAGCCATTTTCACTTCTGCCGAGTGTACTATTTGGTATACCTCGGTAGGTCTCACTTCCATAGGGGACGCATCTTCTGCGTACTTGTTTTCAATGACGTCAGGGGCCGGCGTCGCTACAGGCGAAGTTGATTGAGGCTCTATTTCTGATAATTCACTTTGGATAGGTGAATCTAACTCCGGTGAAGCGCCAACATTAGGAAATATGGCAGATTCCTCGTTATTGGCTGTCTCCGCCGCCGTGTTTATCTCCAGTTGACAAGGCGGTGAGGCAGTTTCTTCTTCTTCGATGATTTGTGGTGTTGCCTCTGCGGTATGCAGAAATTTTTCTAACGGAAAATTGCACCACCAATTAACTATCTCCCGGAACCTTTCCCAATCAAGTGGTCCTTTGCTTTCGATTATTTGACCCCACGCCATAGAAAATGCTAAATTCACGCCACGAAATTACTTATCGCTATGTCACACTTCTCGCCTTCTGGAACTTTCCATGTTTCGAAATATATCTCACACTTATTTGAAAATATTTTCCAATCGTCAATATCTTGTCTCGCGAATTCCGCTGTTAGTGGTGGTCTGATATCTTCGCTTGATGAGGGCGCCACAAGGTTTTCAGCCGAACCTTGAAACGGCCTGTAATTATAATCGTTCAGGCGTGATGGTGAGTTCGCTTCTTCGTATCGGGGTTCCTCGTAATAGCACGAGCGATGATCGTCCCTCTCAGATGATTCTCGATTATCTCCATCATCACACTCGCGATAATACGGTCGCTCTCTAGAAGGAGATCTATAGTGCTCCTTCTCTCTTGATGAACAATCCTCGCGTCCATATTGTGGTTCATCGTAATAGCGCGAGCGATGATCGTTCCTGTCAAATGGTTCTCGATAATCTCCATCTTCATACTCGCGATAATATGATCTCTCTCTTGAAGGAGATCTATAATGCTCCTTCTCTCTTGATGAACAATCCTCGCGTCCATATCGTGGTTCATCGCAATAGCGCGAGTGATGATCATCCCTCTCAGATGATTCTCGATAATCTCCATCCTCATAATCGCGATAATGTGAACGCACTATTGAAGGAGATCCATAATATTCTTTCTTTCTTGAAGTATCATTCCCGCGTCTGTATCGTGGCTCATCGTACTCACGATGATATGATCGCTCTCTTGAAGGGGATCCATAATATTCCTTCTCTCCCGACGTATAATCTCCGCGTGCTGGCGACCTCCATTTATCATCATCCCTGCTGGAGCGTTGGCTTATGCTTGACGGTGAGCGGCGGCGTGAACTATGACTAGACCTGACATGCGGTTTAGCATCGTTATTCTTGTTGGAGAAATAACTCTGCCAGAGATGGCTGAATTTAGTTCTCGGCGGAGACCAAGCATCGAAATATCGGTCTATTTTTCTTCTGGGCGAGACGCGCTTAGGCGACGTGTAATGTTTTCTTGCTCTAGAACGCTGGTTTTTGGGGGCGACATGGTCCGTATGTCGGCTGCTTTGTTTACCCGAGGCCGAGTGTTTGTCCCGGCTCTTGTAAACGGTACGGCTAGAGTCACTTTCACTTTTACGCGGCATTTTTATGATCACTGAAATTTAAATTTTGAGTCTGAAATTACACTGCACTTTTGAATTTACTGAACCCGATCTCAGGGTGTGGGTACGAATTCAAATCTGTCCCATAGGGCAGTTTTTCAAACACGAAATGAATCCACGTTGGCGCCAATTGACATGATGGGGTCATTGGGGTTCAGTAGAAACAGGTAACTTCGTCGAGTGTCAAGTATTTTATTAATTCACAATGTAAAATATATTCTTAACTGGTAGGTATTGTGGGTGTCACTTAATTACACGAACTGTTTTTACGGGTAATCTGCACACGGTCCAGTGGGAAGATTACCAGTCGTCTCGATGTTGGTGTTGAAACAGGTGGTACTTCCGGTAGGGGGAGGTTTTGGTGCTGGGCGGACACGCGTTTCGGCTTTCACTTGACGACCGGTTTCAGACGGTTCAAGAGGATGATCAGCAGGATGCCAGAGGCGCTCGACTGCTGTCCGGTGATGATTCCTGCGGTGGTGGATAGGTGCCTTGATGGGATCACGGCGCTGGAAGGCAGGAGGCGAAGGGCACTCGACTGCACTCGAACGGTGGGCGTTGGGGTTCGGCGGTTCCTGCCGAGTTTTCCCGCAGCGTCTCAGGCTGGGGATGCAAGCGGCCTGCTTGCTTTGTAGGAGACGGGAGTCTCGACTACGACCACTGGCCGGACGGTCTCTACTGACTCGTCTCTGTCCACTACTCTGTCCACTACTGTCCTTGCTTCGGCCAAAGTCCCCCTTTTTAATCACATCCGAACTATTCTTCGGGTTCCTTCGTGAACTACGAACTGTGGCTCGGTGGCTTTTAATTAGTTCGCAGTTAATCCTCGTAACTGCTTTCTTCTGGCGACTGCGAAATTCCCGGGATTTAAAGCCGGGCGTTTGTAAATTACCCTCAGGTAGACGGACCTCGGGTACCGTATTAGGGATTAGCATAAATCGGTGTTTCCCGCACTTATGGCTTGTATCAAGTGTTATAAAAAAATATCGTTTCGAACTAATTGCTGTAAAACATGAAACAATGAAATGTAATCACCGATTGTACCGCGTCAGTTATACAACTTAATTTCAAATACGAATCACAGCGCCAGTACATGACATTATCGTTTGTAATATTAATGTTTACTACATTACTGATCTCAATTGTATGATATTATAATTAATGAACAAGCTGAGCTGACGGTTTTCCGATATAATGGCAATGACAAACGGATTTGGCGTTTATACGACTATGTCTGAATAACGATATAATTCTATTTTTTTACTTGATAGCACCTACACCAAATTCAAAAATGTTTTTATTAACTTCTGTAAGCACTTTATTTTCAAAATGTGGTTAGACCACATTGAGATGACTTACTTAAATAAAATTCTTTACCCCTACCCACTTAAAACACCTCATATTACAATTCTTTCAATAATTACATAAAACTAACAAAAAAAAACACTCGTCAAAAGATTGGTATTTACTTCGTGGCGTCATCATTAATAAATGAATTAAAAATTACCTTGCAATTTGTTTTTTTATTGTTTTCATTAATATGTTTGACTACCTAATTTAATCAAATAAATTGTCTATTCTGAAGAATGAGCTAATGATGAATGTAAACAAGTCCAAAGTCACGGTGTTTGAAAGAGAGACTACGAAAACAGTATGCAATATAGTTGTGAATGATGAATACTTGGAGCAGGTCGAAGAGTTTGTGTATTTGGGATATATGTTTACGAGAGATGGAAAGACTGATAGGGATATTGAAAGAAGGGTGAATGCAGGAAACTAGATTAACGGAGGACTGAACGCGGTTGGCGCAAACAAAAAGTTGTCCAAGGAAGCGAAGCTAGCAGTCTACAATGGAGTGCTGTTACCAACCTTGATGTATGGCAGTGAGGCATGGAACTGGCAGAGGAAGGATGAAAGTAGACTGAATGCTGTAGAAATGAGATCTCTGAGACGAATGTGTGGTAAAACCATGTATGATCGAGTGAAAAATGTTGAGATTCGTAAAGAATGCAAGGCTGATGTAAGCGTAGTGAGCAAGATTAAGAAAGGGACGCTTAGATGGTTTGGGCATGTAGAGCGAATGAACGAAGAAAGGAGTGTAAGGAGAATATATGACGCGAATGTGAATGGAAGAAGAAGCCGGGGACGTCCCGAGGAAGACATGGCACGATCAAGTGAATCAAATACTTGAGTCGAGCCATGTCAGAAGTCGGAATAACAGAAGAGAATGTATGAGGCGTTGTATGAATGTGACTGAAGCAAGAAGTGTATGCCAAGATCGAGTTGTTTGGCGGTCCGTCCCCTATGCCTACCCCTATGGGGAAACGGCGTGATGGGTTAGTTAGTTAGTTAGTTAATGTTTATCATTTGTCTATACTTGACATTATTATGTTTTAGTATTGTATATATTCCTGATGCAGAAAGCATCGCTTTCGAAACATGTAGATATGTGTATATTAATAAAGTGATGAATAAAAAGTATTTTTTAATTCATTTATTAATTAATAAATATATTGTAATCTTGGATAGCTGAAAGGTATTAAACAAATTATATATTGTTTTTTTTTCTTACATTGTAGAATTTTTAATTAAACAATATTATTTTATGTACAATTTATTGTTATGTTCATGTATAATTTTTTTTTAATATTCTTGAGTAGGATTCTTGTTGTATATGTTTTTATTATACATATATTTTATAGCTTAACCTTAACCGTAAATTTAGTGAGAGGCATTGAATAAGAAGCTCGCGTTTTAGATGAACTACTAAAAATTAGTTTATCGGGACTTTTTGCCTTATATTTTTTTAATGCGTCTTAAATCAATAAAAATAAAACTAAAACTTCAAAAAAATTATTTTAATATAACTAACTAATCATCAGGTTGTTTCACCGCAGGGGAAGGCAGAAAGGACGGACCGCCAAACATTTCTAGCTCGGCATACACTTTTAACGTTTGAGGTTATCTGTCTTAGATGTGTTCGGCGGTGTGTAGTGTACTATGATACTTACCAATACTCACCAGAACGCTTACGTTAATGATTGTCGCGGAGATATTAAATGAAAGAAAGGTTCACTATTTGTTTGATTTATTTCTCACGCGTACAAAAATCAGAAGGAATATTTAAAAGACTAGAAGTGATGCATTATGCAAATCTACAAGTTACTAGCCAGTTTGACAACACGACCGGATCAGCAGGGAGCAGAAAAGTGAATGATTCTCCTGTTCTGTGGATAACAGAAAGTCGGCCGGTTGACATTTGAATGAAGGGTTACCATAAGAAAAAATAAACTTTGTGGCTAATAAATTGCTTGCATATTACATACCTTCCGCCCAGTTTCTTAAACGACTTAAAATTACATAATCTTAAAGTATGGATGTAATACTAATACATATTCTTACAATTATCTTTGATGTAGATCAATAAGTATATACTCCAAATTGCTTATTGTTGATTAATATAAATCAAAGATAATTGTGTTACATTTGCATATTGTAAATAAACTAAAAATAATTACATTCGACATTTTTTCTTTAAGACTTATTTTAAATATATAACATCACTTTACAAGTCATCTTAAATTGTATTAATAGTATAAATAATAAATACTTAAGCTACCTTCTAAATAAACATTTTGCTTTGAGCAAATAAAGAAAGGAGTCAAGTGACTTACGATTAAATACAAGTCGTTATTTCAGACAACTTAAGCTTGATTAAAATCTACATATATATATGGTAAGTATAATACAGGATTTTTTAACAAAGTGATTTCCCTATCACTGGAATAAAAAGAAAATTATTATTAAACTTAAGCTTAAAATCTAAATGTTTTTAATTTATGCTTATCACAAAAATATAAAGTTGTGTTCATGAAATTTGAGTCTTATTTTGAGTGTTTATTTCTAACTTATCGTTATTGTGGTTGTATAGTATTATCATTTTTCATGAACGAACAAGAGTATATTTTGTACGATTACTTACCTATGCTTCGGTAAGATGATGAATATATCAGTACATAATAATTTTAGTAATAACCTTTTAACATGTGTTATGTTGATTATATGGTCAGCATAACACATGTTATCATGTTCTTTAGGTAACAGATATTTTTATGCTATTATATTTATATATGATACATTTTCTATATTTAGTGTAAGATTTTGTGTAATGTTTAAATTACTATAGCTAGTTGAATGGTTTGTTTACTTTACCCTTTCATTTTCTTACAATTAGTTACATGGTGAACATGTTTTTAAAGATGAAAAACTTTTCAGTATTACAACGGTTCATCTCGTCGATGACCGTGATGCATTTCTTTCTACATAGTGTTTCTGCGCTATGTTTTGAGAAAAAAATTGTATACAACAGTACTAGAGTTCAAAATTTATACAAAAATTGTAGACTTTAGTATCAGTAATTTTAAAAAAATATACATGGTTAGCTATGTCTTGAATATGATATTTAGGCATTATTTTTTAAATTTCTTGTAACCTCTTTGAGATTAATATGGTTTTTTGTAGAAAGAAAATAATTAATTTAATTTGCCAATTTAATTGCATTACGACAGGTATCTGTCGGGAAAATGTACTCTGCGACCAGATCTTGTTCTCTTGATTTCTGGGAGTGGTTCCTGGACAGATGCGTAAGCTGGCACGTTGTCTTCTACAGGTATGAAAGCAGGTTTCAGTCGGTCTATGGAGACACGTTTAGGCTTTCCTTTTATGCTGATGACGAATGTCTTCTCATCGCGTTCTTCTACCTTGTAGGGGCCTTCATAAGGGTTTTGAAGGGGTTTTCTTCCACCGTCTGTTCTGAGAAAGACGTGGGTAGTTTGAGCTAAGTCTTTATGCACAAAGCACTTTCTTGATCCATGAGCGCTGGCAGGTGTTGGCTTTATATTTTCAAATTTCCTCTGCAAGCGACCGACGTATGTATCAGGATCTTCTCTAGGCGTTTCGGTGAAGAAATCGCTAGGCAGTCTCAATGTTCTACCGTACGTGAGTTCAGCAGGGGAACATTTTAGGTCTTCACGAACTGTGGATCTCAATCCGAGCAGAATTAGTGGGAGATTTTCCAACCAGTTCGGCTCGCCGCTTGCCATAAGAGAGGCTTTCAGAGTACGATGCCATCTCTCTATTAAGCCATTGGCCTGTGGGTGATAAGCGGTGGTTCTTGTATGTTTGATCCCAAATTTATCTGTTAGCTTCTTAAATAAGAAGCTCTCGAACTGACGTCCCTGGTCTGTAGTAATCGTCTCCGGGGTACCGTGACGAGTTATCCAGTGGTTCATCAGTGCGGTTGCTACTGTTTCAGCAGACATGTCCTTTAGTGGTACAGCTTCAGGCCAGCGGGTGAATCTGTCGATCATCGTCAACAGGTATTGGTAACCGTTGCATGCTGTAAGAGGGCCAACTAAATCAATATGAAGATTGCGGAAGCGGTCTTCTGGTAAAACGTATGTCGATAGTGGAGCTGCTGTATGTTGTGTGACTTTCGCTTTCTGGCAAGGGATACATTGTTTTACGAAGTTTTTTATATCTTTCGCCATGTTGGGCCAAACAAACCTCAACTTTATTGTCTTCGTTGTCCCTTGAATGCCTGGGTGACAGACATTGTGAACACTTTTAATTACCTCTGTTCGCAAGGAAGCTGGAACAAAAGGTCTGACATGGCCAGTTGATATGTCACACCATAGTGATCTGTCAGTGCCGGGTATCACCATTTGACGCAGGGAGAGGCCGGTGTCATCTTTTGCCTTAATACATTCGTCGTTTTGACACTGCGCTTCTGCCATCTTCCCATAGTCAATTGTAGTAGGACAGTTTATCTCTTCAATGCGAGATAGGGTGTCAGCTACTATATTTTGGAGTCCAGAGATGTGCCTAATATCAGTTGAAAACTGTGCAATGTAATCCAACTGTCTTTCTTGACGTGGAGAGCTAGAGGCTCGTTTCTTGCTAAAGGCAAAGGTGATTGGCTTGTGATCCGTGTACAATATAAAATTACGTCCTTCGACGTTGTTGCGAAAGTACTTCACGGCTTCATATACACCTGTTAGTTCGCGGTCGAATGTACTGTAATTCCGCTGAGCTGGTGTGAATTTTTTAGAAAAAAATCCAAGTGGTTCCCATGTGTCGCCGTTGGACTGTTGTAAAGACGCTCCAATTGCTATGTCACTAGCGTCTACCATTATAGCGATCTTCGCGTCGGACTTCGGGTGAGCTAGCAGCGCGGCATTAGCTAGGTGATTTTTACAGTCATTGAAAGCCTTCGTTAATTCAACGTTCCATGTAAGTGTTCTCTTATCGTTTTTCTTGTATCCAGCGATGCAATCGAACAACTTAGCTTGAGTTTCGATAGCTTTAGGTAGGAACTTTCGGTAGTAGTTTAACATACCTAAAAAGCGACGTAGACCTTTCGCAGTTTTAGGTAGCGGAAATTCTGTTATAGCTTTAACTTTTTCTTTGATGGGAGTCATGCCCGTTTGATTAATAGTATGCCCCAGAAAGTTCACAGTAGTTTCACCAAATTTACATTTTTGCATGTTAATAACTAGTCCGTTGTCAGCTAGACGTTTTAACAATGTGTTTAAATGCCTCTGGTGTTCTTCTTCATTTGCTGAAGCGATCAATATGTCATCCAGGTACACAAAGCAAAAATCTAGATCTCTGGTGATAGCGTGCATAAAACGCTGGAAACTTTGTGCTGCGTTGGATAAACCAAATTGCATAGACGTAAATTCATATAATCCAAACGGTGTGATGATGGCCGTTTTTGGGATATCATCTGGTTCTACGGGTATCTGGTGGTACGCCCGCGCCAAGTCTATAGTTGAAAAAATCTTTGCCTTAGATAGTTTGTGGGCAAAGTCGTGGAGCTGGGGAATTGGATATTTGTCCGGTATTGTTTTCGCGTTTAGGCGTCTATAGTCCCCACAAGGGCGCCATTCTCCATTGGGTTTCTTCACCATGTGCAATGGACTGGCCCAGTTGCTCTTGGAAGGTCTGCATATACCTTGTTCGATTAAAAATTTAAATTCACGTTTGGCTGCTTCTAGTAGGGCTGGTGCCAACCTGCGTGCACGTTCAGTCACAGGAGGGCCTCTGGTTTCGATAAAATGAGTCACCGTATGTTTCTTGGTTTCGTTAGTATTCATGGTCGGGCGCGTCAGACTTGGATACTTGTTAAGAATATCCCGGTACTTCGAAGTATTTGAAATCGTTGAGATTCCCGTGGATATTCCTTTGTACGTCGTGCCGTTGATGTATAATCCGGTGGACTGGTCTGATATTACAGCCTTTTTTAGATTAACTGTAAGGTTGAAGTTGTGCAGGAAATCGGCTCCGAGTACATTGATACATCTGCAACTATAAATCTCCACTTCATGGTTCTGCGTAGGCCAAGGTTCAAATCTAGAATTTTTGTGCCGTAAGTTTTGATTTTAGTACCGTTTGCGCTGTATAAAGTAGTTGGGCAGTTATCAGAAGTGACAAACTTCCTGTTCTGGATGGAATGTCTAGGAATGACGGATACATCAGCGCCGGTGTCTACAAGAAATTTTTGACGTGTTTCACAGTCAAATATAAAGAGACGACAAGTGTTTGTAGGAATCTCACATGTCTCTACTGTGGAATTCCGCTTGTCGTTTCCCTGTGTATTTTTGGGAAAGGAGCATGGCTTGTAGCATCTGTATGCTTTTTTTCCAAATTTATTATGCCAATGGCAATATCCATTGGGATTTCTGTTCGGAGATCTCCCCTGTGATCCTGATCTTGAACGTCTTGGAGGATTTTGTCTTGCTGGGGATTGATAATGATGATTTTGAAAATTCTGCCTACCCCGTCTGTGGAAATCAGGTTGTGGATTGACCTGCGATGCCTTCAGTTGCTTCAATTCCAAGGTGAGCTGGAGTACTTGTTTTTGAAGGTCCAGCAGTACCGAGTTGTCTTCCTGTCTTGAGGATCCTGGCCTTTCGTTTCTTTCGACTGCAGCACATTCGTTCGAATTATAGACGTCGACTATTTTATCTGCCGCAGAAGCAAGTTGATTGAGGTCGTTGTCTGGCAGCGCGGATAGGATCGCTTGGATATGTTGCGGAAGTCGCTGCAGCCATAATGTTTTTACGATTGCACTCTTTGCTAAAGACGGTCCAGCCAACTCCATCATATGTCGGAGTAGACCTGTTGGTTTCCTGTCTTCTAACTGGATGCCAGTGAGGAGTCGAGTAAGGCGTTTTTCTTCCGAGTCCTGTAGTCGTTCGATGAGTGCCGTTTTGATACGTACGTATTTTTCTTGTACGGGAGGATTTGTTACGATGTCACTAACGCACTGTAGGGTATCTTGGTCGAGTGCAGCAATTATGATGTTGTATTTAGTAAAATCTTCCTTTATCCGTGAATTAACGAACTGAGCCTCCGCCTGAGCGAACCAAAGAGTGTCGGGGTCACCAATTTAACGTTTGAGGTTATCTGTCTTAGATGTGTTCGGCGGTGTGTAGTGTACTATGATACTTACCAATACTCACCAGAACGCTTACGTTAATGATTGTCGCGGAGATATTAAATGAAAGAAAGGGTCACTATTTGTTTGATTTATTTCTCACGCGTACAAAAATCAGAAGGAATATTTAAAAGACTAGAAGTGATGCATTATGCAAATCTACAAGTTACTAGCCAGTTTGACAACACGACCGGATCAGCAGGGAGCAGAAAAGTGAATGATTCTCCTGTTCTGTGGATAACAGACAGTCGGCCGGTTGACATTTGAATGAAGGGTTACCATAAGAAAAAAATAAACTTTGTGGCTAATAAATTGCTTGCATATTACACACTTTTTGCTTCACTCACATTCATACATCGTCTCATACATTCTCTTCTATTATTTCGACTTCTGACATGGTCCGAAAAGTATTTGATTCACTTGACCGTGCCATGTCTTCCTCGACCGTCTTCGGCTTCTTTTTCCATTCACATTGACGTCATATATTCTTCTTACACTCCTTTCTTCGTTCATTCCCTCTAAATGCCCAAACTATCTAATCGTCCCTTTCTGAATCTTACTCATTATGCTTACATTAGCCTTGCATTCTTTAGGATTCTCAATTTTTTTCACACGATCATACATGGCTTTACCTCAAATTCGCCTCAGAGATATCAATTCTATGGCCTTCAATTTACTTTCATACTTCCTCTGCCAATTACATGCCACATTGCCATACATCAGGATTGGTATCAGCACTCCATATTGGACTGCTATCTTCGCTTTTTGGACAACTTTTTGTTAACGCCAAACGCGTTCAGTCCTCCGTTAATGTAGTTTGCTGCATTCATCCTTCTTCAAATATCCCTGTCAGTCTTTCCATCTCTCGTAAACATACTTTCGACATATACAAACTCATCGATCTGCTATAAATACTATGTTATATTATGTAAATTAAATATTAGTAATACCTAAATACGTAAATACCCTTGAGAGCACAGTCCATTATAGCTTTTTGTTTGACAAGCCCTCAAAAGGCACACAAACTCCAACGGCTCGGAGGGCTTTAAAGCAGAGAATGGCCGGTTACCTCGAGAGGGTCTCCTCTTGGGGTAAGAATAACCTAGTCGAATTTAATATTTCAAAGACCCAATCATGTCTGATT
>JAHDVE020009271.1:0-34811 GCA_022606495.2 Halesus radiatus
AGCTAATAACGCTTAAGACAACATTACTTATTTCGTAAATGATAGCCTCTCTGACGAAACAATTTACTGCGCATGCGCATGTCACGGACAAAAACAAAACTTCCAACGATTTTACTAGAGAAAAAAACTCATAATAATACTTTGAAATATTGAGGTTTCTTAATGGTTTGAAATAAGAATAAATATAATAATAATAATAATAATAATGTTTTATTTCAGCAGAACAAAGCGGTGAGTGCAATACTCTGTCTGCCATATAAAAAGAATACATTTTAAGAATCGAAAATTACACACTGTAGAAATATAATATAAAAACATAAAATAAAAAATAAATTAAATTTAAATAACATATTTAACACTTATGCTACAATGGCCTGAGGGAAATTCTCCATCTACGATGTAGGGGCGCGCCATGCCACTGGGCGACGGCCTGAACAAGAGTGTTTTCCGATCTCCGGTAGCGCTGACTCGTCCCGGCTATTCTGTGGCGCATCAAAGCAGCAAACCCATGCACCCTTCCCTCTGCGACTGCGAGGCGCTGCATCTCCAAGGGAGGCCGAACAGCGCCCTGTAAGCGTGGTTATATTGCATTGAGTGTGTCCATGACGCCTTGTGTATATCTAGTCCATAGTTCGCTACTGTAAAAGCTCATGTAGTATGTCTGGAATAGTTGCTTTTTTACCTGAGAACTGCACCTATTAAATCTTCTGGCGAGCATGCATATATTATACATTATAAGAAATAATAGGTTTAATGAGAAATCCTCCCCTTACGAAGGCGGAGAAATGGTCGCCGAAGAAGATGATTGTTTTACGTTAGATTTTCCAGAGTAGGAGATACCTTCTCTCACTATCGCCTTAGCGAAAGAGAAAATCAAAATCTTGAAATTATTTTCACCGTGTTTGGTGACCAGATATGAATATTCAAGTACTTCTAAACCTCCTCACTCCCTTGTGCCCCATAAGATGCCCCACTTGGGGATGCTATAGTCCCCCGGTCTTGAAACTCTAGTGTGGTATTCACATAAAAAGGAGAAAAAACACACACTCCTACACATCCAAATTTATTTTTATTCTTTTTTTTATATGAATACCGCACAAGAGTCCCAACTGCTCCCAACCGTCTGGAACCAGTGAGACTATGCCATCCTAAATTGGGGAATGGTGTGAGGTTGAAGGTACTGGGGAGGGGAAGGATAAGGGGAAGAGGAAGGTGGTGGCTATTCAGATCTGGTCACCAAACACGACTAAAAGCCATTTCAAGCAACGTTTCACCAGGGCGATAATGAGAATATCTTCCACTCTGACAGTATCTTCCAGTCTGGAACGTGTGCAAATATACTATATGTTGTATTTAAATGAATTAATTGTGAAACACGACAAATTAATTAAATACAATTTACTTACGCACGCCGGGATTTGAGAGCCTTACCCCTCAACCATGGAGGCCGTCAAAGGTCTGTCATAATCAAACAGAGGAAATATGCGTGTATTTAAACTCTATTCAGTTTACAATATCCTCATGAGATAGGCACTAAAGGTAGGTAGGAAGTTGTATAGAAGCCGCTACTAGCTACGTGCAAGGCGAAGCAGATCCTGCCCTCATTGCGAAATCCTTGTTGCTATGCGAATACTATGCACACGTATACTTAGACACGTGTCACCATATATCGATCATTTTTGCCATGCATTAAGTGGGTAGGTACCTACCTAGGTATCCGTTAAAAAATATAGCATTATATTATTTATCTTTTCTATGTCAGATTTATAGTTTATTATTTTGCGTATTGTTGACTCAGTTGAAAGGATTGCGTTTTGTGATGATTTTTCTAAAGTTTTTGACTTAATTATAAATGCTATTTGCTATAATGCCATTATTCTGGAATATCACCAGAAGGAAAATTTTATAAAATAAGGTCTAATTGGGTTGTGTTTAAATATTTATTCAAACAATCATTAAAATAATAAAAGCAATTAAAAAAAAAACATGACAGTGTTAAATTTTTATATGAATATCCGTATAAAAAGGTTCAGTTCTGTGGAATATTATGACTGTGAAATAATAGTATTTTTATTCCGGGCTACATGCGGCGGTTGTGCAATTCAATGTATAGCCAATATACATATAGCCACATAGCATATAGCTAATTAAGTACACAACAAAATATAAAAAAATTAGAAATAAAGGAAATAAATTTACGCTATACAGCCATACACAGTAAACAATGAAAAAGTTTTTTTTATTTATTTATTGTAAACCTAAATCCATACATATAGAAAGAAAGGGTATTAGATTAAATTTACTTGAATAATTATAAATTAATAAACGAACGAATGATCATAATATAACATTAATTAATAAAGTAAGGAAAATTATACATTCACCCCTTCGCAGTGTATTCAAATTATCAAAACAATATAACACATTTAAATAAATCAATTTAGAACACATTATTATTTAAATACGGGGAAACACATCATAAATGTGAAAACCTCACAAAATAGAGAACTTTAATTATTTTGTAACGAAATCGGTTTTACCGATAATAAATCATTATATTTAAAAAACCTTCCGACCTAATTAATTCTTTTGTTTTATTAAAATATTATAATAATCATAATAAAAAAAATAATTTCGATTAGGTTTTCGGTTAATTTTTTTTCTTTTAGTCCTTACTTTTAAAAACTTTTAAAAAGTGTGCCGATTCAAACATTTTTTGAATTATCATGAGACCATAATAATATAGGTGTATATATTTTTATTATTATTACGTAAGTACTTATAGACATTACATATTTTTTATTTTTTTATTTAGTGGTATAAATTATTGCGTGGAAAAATTCACCCAAGTGGCCATGAATATGAAAGTGAAAACTTTCAAGTAAACAATAAAACTAGTCGACCGACAGCGGGCGCATGTGACGTCAGAAGCAGTGATACCAACAGAGCGCTGTGTTTTGATGATATAGTTTTATTTGCACGTTACAGCGCCCTTGAGGCGATTTTTCACAAAAAACGTCGCTATACAAGTCATCCGATTATTATTATATGAGCTTAAATTCACCCAAATTATGTTTAAATAAAAATATATTTAAAGTAGAAAACTAAAAAAAATATATATTTAAAATAAAAAACAATATCGAAAAATAAAAACGTATATACAAATCAAAAAACAGAATGCGCACGTGACGTCAGATGTTCCAAATGCAATGGTACCAACATTAAAAGGTGTTTTGATGAGATGATTTTTTATTCACCTTTAAATAACGATTTTTAAATTCTACTAATAATTATATATATTCAGAATCGGCATTTGGTGATCTATATGTTTATATCTATCTACAATTTATAATATTTATCACTGGAGTTTCTTATTGATATGGCATTTCTTAATTACCTTTCGCTGATTGTTTCGGCCAACTTCATGGAATTTTTTTATAATTAGATATTTATCGCAAATTTCGATTAACTTCCTATGGTTCGTATTTATTAGGGTAGGCACAGCCTTTCAACCTTTATGGACTGCATGCCACTGTTATTTAATTACTTAAGAAAAAAAAATTATAACGTTTTTTAACATAACCAAAATACCATATTTGGTCAACTATAGAAAATGTAACAGGGAATAATCACCGCAAAGTCGGACACGTTACAGAAAAAGCTAGTGTGTCCATAGCGATTAATTCAAAGCTTAAAAGCCAATCTTTCATTAAAGCAAATACTTTTTTGGAACAAGGCTATTTTTTGAGAGTTCATTGAAATCAGGAATTAAATAAATAATAATACAACTTCCTGTATTTGTTCAAACTAGTTACGACTATTAATGACTTATTAATGCTGATACTGGATTTCTTACCCAGCAAATAATTATTTTCTCAACGAAAATGAACCAAAATTAAAACCACAACGGATTAAAAAGAGCATCTATTAAAAAAAAAATAATAAGAAAAGATTCTCATTTATTTTTGAAGCCACCAGAAAAAACGTTTTGCCCAAGTCAAAGTGTAAGGGCTATGTAATTTTCAGCTTGGAATTTTTTTCACCCGTACAGAAATTTGTAGGTCATCACTTACGAATTCACGTTTTATTAAAAAAAAAGGCGGATCAAAAATGGTAAGTAGCTTGATACCCGTCATTACATGGAAAATTAGTATTTTAATCACAAAATGATGAGCAACCCGAATTATTTCGTTCAGATTGACATTCTACCATAGGCGTCCAAATTCCAAAAAGCAACTAAAGACGCGATGTTTTTTGTCACTCGGTAGTTGAAATATTTTCAATTGAATACAAAGTTTAGGAAATCAAGATTTTTATTTATTTGTTTTAATGATATAACCCTTCATAGGATTCTTTTTTAGATATATCTTGGCATCTGAAAAATGGTAAAATTTAGTATCAAAATAACATTCTTCTTTTATGTGTTACTAAACACATTGTTTTAGATTGGTTTTTCACATTGGTTGGATGTACTGAGCACCCAGAGAATTTTATAAAAAACGCTCTTGCGATTTAAGTATCAACATTAGAACAAAAATATACAAAATATGGACCTTAAGAGGAACGGCTACGCTGCCTGTTTTATACATAATTTAATTTTGGATTTGAGGTTAAAATACTCATCCAAACTGAATGATATTTTTTTACAATTAAAGGTTTAGTAAATATCTAATACGGATGAGAAGTATTTTATTTATTAAGTAAATGAAACATGTTGTTATAAATCACGAATATATTTTATTTTCACCAACCGGTTTCGCTTAACTCAAGCTTCATCAGGGTAAATATAATAACTGTTAATGTAATAACAATGTAAATATAAATATGTCATCTGATATAAATCTGTAAATATAATACCCTGATGAAGCTTGAGTTAACCGACACCGGTTGGTGTAATATGTAATATTTGCTATGTAAATATGATTACGTAAATAAAAATATGAAAACAAAACCTTTAAAAAAACTTTTTTTTTCCGGTCGATATTTTAAAATATACTATACGGCAAATTTCTGCTCCAACGTAAATCGGCCATTTTTAATTTAATTTAAAGTCAACCGTAACGCTTATTTTTTAAAATTATACTATATTTTCAAAGTAAAAGGTCAAACCTTTTTTTCACATCACCGTTAGCCCCCAAATAATTGTTAAAGATGCCTCTAACATCACGAAAAATCAATTCCTTTGATGTCCTATATTTCATAACGTAAAACAAAAATAAATAAATTACTTCTAATCCGCACTCGATATTTACTATACTTTTTGATGAAAAAAAAGATCAGCTTAGGTGAGTATTTTGGCATCAAATGAAAAATTATGTTTTTTATGAAACAGGCCGTGCAGCCGTTCCTCTTAAGGCGATCTAATGCTAAGTAATGCGAAATCATGTTTTCGGTTTGAATATTTGATTGCCTAGAAACATTATAAATGCTTTAATTAAATACTGGAAGTATAAAACATTCTGGCTTTTGGAGTACGTGAAATTTTTTTGATAAGTTAATTTATAAGCCTAGAAAAAAAAATATCAGGCCTATTAAAAATACTTTGAAGTGAAAAATCTCCTACTTACGAACATTTTTTAGCATTTTGTGTAACATGATCATGTGGAAAATCATGTTTTTTTATAATATTTCGATATTTGTGCCTGACATCCCGAAAACAAAATAAAACACGCATTTTGGCGATGATTTTTTTTTGCATATATCAAAACAGATGGCATTCGACGATTTTAGAAATGTGATTTTCAACCTTATTCCATCTGCATAATGAGTTTGAACGTTTCGCGTTAGTTACCGTCCAGCTTTCTCGATCAATGGATGTCTTCTGACTTCGCGTCGCTTCGTCTGATGAAAGATGCCTTCTCCAAATCAACAAATCGCTGTCGTTGGCTTTTGACTGATAAAGCGATTCAAAAGGAAAACGCAAGAAGCATTATTCTCAAGGTTTTGCATTTGTATTTTATGGATCCTTGGAAATCTATTAAAATACAAGAAAATTCGAGCATGAGGATGAGATGCCGCCAGTTGGACTTGTGTTGTCAGTTTCACGGTTAATATTTACCGATGAGAAGAATTTATTACTTTCATATTGTTTAATGTAATTTAATTCAATGAAACACTCAAACTTTGTTTAAACCACATTTATTTTATACGCCTACCGGTTTCGGAACAACCGTTACATCGTCAGGGCAAGTGTGTTTCATTTGATTATAATGAATAACCACAGAGTGATAGCTTCATACAATAGTATAATTTAATCCAGTTTAATGATCGTGTTGCCGTTGTGCAATTAATATATTTATTCATTGTGGTAATTGCTTTCAAAACCATAAATTAATAGAATACTAATAATTTGGTTCAGTTAAAGATTTATAAGATTGTACAAATAACAACTTAGGAAAAAAATAAATTAACTGCAAAGGCAAAGAAAATAATTTCAGCCATTCTGGAATTTATAAACTCATATGTAATGATTGCCCTTCGTTTTATGTATGTAAAACCGTACGTAATTTTAATGTTATAATCAAAGAACTCATGCGATGTTTAAATAATATAGGTTTTTCTGAATTCGCGGGACATTTGATAAGTGCTAATCATTCTTTTGATCAAACAAACACACTACACAAAGACGGAATAGGTCTTCGAGTAAACAACTTAGAAGCTTCGGAAATAAAGAAATCTGTGAAAATTAATAATAATCATTTACTAAATAATCAGAAAAGATAACTAATAGTCCAGTTTTAGGCATATCTCCGTTCACCTCTAACTCTACCTCCCCTCTAATCCAACACCTTACCTGACGTTCTGTTGTTACCTTCTTCGTTTTTAGGGGTCTTTCCCATATTCTGAATATTTATGACAAATTATATTGTAACTTTCTTTTGTTATATTGTTGTCTCCTTCTTAACAGCTGATCTCTCTTTTCCCCATTCTATTACTATAAGTATAAAGACATGCACACTCCTGTCATTTAATTAGTATATTTTTCAGTTCCGATGAAGATTCAGAAGAGTCAAAACTACTTGAGATATATACAAAATAAAAGTGGATTCATATAAACTGTATTTCTTTTAATTCATCGTGTCAATCCACAAAGTGTTTGCTTATTATGAAAATCTGATTTACTTTACACTGGCATCCTCAATATTCTGCAATAGTGATGGCACAGACTATACAGAGTACTAATATTTACAGTTATGTCCGATCCAGGGATTTATTTTACACTGGTATTCTCAATATTCTGCAATTGTGATGGCACAAACTATACAGGGTACTAATATTTACAGTTATCTCCGATCCAGGGATTTATATTACACTGGTATTCTCAATATTCTGCAATAGTGATGGCACATACTATACAGAGTACTAATATTTACAGTTATCTCCGATCCAGGGATTTATTTTACACTGGTATTCTCAATATTCTGCAATAGTGATGGTACAGACTATACAGGGTACTAATATTTACAGTTATGTCCGATCCAGGGATTTATTTTACACTGGTATTCTCAATATTCTGCAATTGTGATGGCACAAACTATACAGGGTACTAATATTTACAGTTATCTCCGATCCAGGGATTTATTTTACACTGGTATTCTCAATATTCTGCAATAGTGATGGCACATACTATACAGAGTACTAATATTTACAGTTATGTCCGATCCAGGGATTTATTTTACACTGGTATTCTCAATATTCTGCAATAGTGATGGTACAGACTATACAGGGTACTAATATTTACAGTTATGTCCGATCCAGGGATTTATTTTACACTGGTATTCTCAATATTCTGCAATAGTGATGGCACAGACTATACAGAGTACTAATATTTACAGTTATGTCCGATCCAGGGATTTATTTTACACTGGTATTCTCAATATTCTGCAATAGTGATGGCACAGACTATACAGAGTACTAATATTTACAGTTATGTCTGATACAGGGATTTATTTTACACTGGTATTCTCAATATTCTGCAATAGTGATGGCACAGACTATACAGAGTACTAATATTTAGTTATGTCTGATACAGGGATTTATTTTACACTGGTATTCTCAATATTCTGCAATTGTGATGGCACAAACTATACAGGGTACTAATATTTACAGTTATCTCCGATCCAGGGATTTATTTTACACTGGTATTCTCAATATTCTGCAATAGTGATGGCACATACTATACAGAGTACTAATATTTACAGTTATGTCCGATCCAGGGATTTATTTTACACTGGTATTCTCAATATTCTGCAATAGTGATGGCACAGACTATACAGAGTACTAATATTTACAGTTATGTCTGATACAGGGATTTATTTTACACTGGTATTCTCAATATTCTGCAATAGTGATGGCACAGACTATACAGAGTACTAATATTTAGTTATGTCTGATACAGGGATTTATTTTACACTGGTATTCTCAATATTCTGCAATAGTGATGGCACAGACTATACAGAGTACTAATATTTAGTTATGTCTGATACAGGGATTTATTTTACACTGGTATTCTCAATATTCTGCAATTGTGATGGCACAAACTATACAGGGTACTAATATTTACAGTTATCTCCGATCCAGGGATTTATTTTACACTGGTATTCTCAATATTCTGCAATAGTGATGGCACATACTATACAGGGTACTAATATTTACAGTTATGTCCGATCCAGGGATTTATTTTACACTGATATTCTCAATATTCTGCAATAGTGATGGTACAGACTATACAGGGTACTAATATTTACAGTTATGTCCGATCCAGGGATTTATTTTACACTGATATTCTCAATATTCTGCAATAGTGAAGGTACAGACTATACAGGGTACTAATATTTACAGTTATGTCCGATCCAGGGATTTATTTTACACTGGTATTCTCAATATTCTGCAATAGTGATGGCACAGACTATACAGAGTACTAATATTTAGTTATGTCTGATACAGGGATTTATTTTACACTGGTATTCTCAATATTCTGCAATTGTGATGGCACAAACTATCCAGGGTACTAATATTAACAGTTATGTCCGATCCAGGGATTTATTTTACACTGGTATCCACAATATTTGCAATGGTGGTGGCACAGGCCATAGTTATTTATATCTGTGATGGGTTGATGCAAACATAGCACTGTGGTCTCTAAGGCTACGGTGATTTGAATTTTGGTTTTTTTTTTTTTCTTGTGTTAGTGCTATTTTAACACTGTAGTTTTTGTAGATGATAACTAATTAACTAACTATCCATCACGCCGTTACTGCGCAGGGGTAGGCAGAGAGGATGGACCGCCAAACAACTCGATCTTGGCATACATTTCTAGCTTTATTCACATTCATACATCGTCTCATACATTATCTTCTGTTATTCCGACTTCTGACATGGCCCGACTCAAGTATTTGATTCACTTGATGTCTTCCTAGAGCGTCCTCGACTTCTTCTTCCATTCACATTCGCGTCATATATTCTCTTCACACCCCCTTCTTCATTAATTCGCTGTACATGCCCAAACCATCTAAGCGTCCCTTTCTTAATCTTACTCATTACGCTTAAATCAGCCTCACATTCAATGCGAATCTCAACATTTTATACACGATCATACATAGTATTATCACACATTCGCCTCATTTCTACAGCATTCCGTCTACTTTCATCCTTCCTCTGGCAGTTCCATGCATCACTGCCATACATAAGGGTTGGTATCAGTACTCCATTGTGGACTGCTAACTTCGCTTCTTTAGATCAAATTTTGTTCAATCCTCCGTTGATGGAGTTTTCCACATTCACCTTTCTTTCAATATCCCTATCAGTCTTTCCATCTCTCGTAAACATACTTCCCAAATGTACAAACTTCAGGACCTGCTCCAAGCATTCATCATTCACCACTATATTGTACACTGTTTCTGTACTCTCTCTTTCATACACCATACACACTTTAGACTTACTTACATTCGTCTTTAACTCATTCTTCATACATATTGTAGTTAATATATTTAAAAAAAAAAATCGAATATCTATAACATACCTATATATGTTCAATATATTTTATCCCTGATGATTACAACTTTAATTACTGTTCACAATTTAGTAATGAATCGCTGGTTGTCAAGCCATGCACTAGAAGTAATATTAACCTAAGTACTTTTTGGTGTACCTGTGAATATCGAAACCCCACCTTGATTAATTCGGTGATTAGATCTGACTCCGACTTTGATGTATTTTATCAACGTTGACTAATTATTATTGCCTCACGTGGTGTCGATGGAACAATCCTGCAAATTTATTAATCAAAGTGTTACGTGTAGATTCGCGATGTCAAAATCCATCAACAAATTGTATTATTACTTTGTATATTTTACGTTGAAATATTATTTCCAAGTAAACATTAATTGTTTTTTTTTAATCATTGAAGAAGATAATATTAACACATCCCAAAATGAACCACGAAACCAAAAAAACAACAGAAATTAAAAAGATTTCAGTCGCATCTGGGACTCGAATCCAGGACCTCTATCTATCCGGGGTAACCGCTTAATCAACTAAGCTAATGAGACCAGTTCAATTTACGCCATTTACACCGGTATCATACTTCAAGTTCAAGACTTGTTAATATTATCCTCCAATTTTATAAATCCCATATTATTGGCTGCTATCCTTATGATGATTGCAAAGTTTCATCCAGAACTCAATTGCAATCGGAATAGAGTCTCGGGTATACCTATCCGATTTTTATTTATGTGAGACATCTATTGACTTAATTTACAAGTCTGGAAAGAAATATTCAATTTATTTTTTATAACTTATTGAATTGTTTTATAATTTCTTCAAAAGATTGGTATTCACTCAGCGGCCTCATTATTAATAAACGAATTAAAAATAATTTTCTTAAGGTGTTAATAATAACTATTATTCTGAATTTACAAATCTCATTTTAGAAAGCGATCTTTTTTTGATGTAAATAAAGGTTTAAAATTTTTACATACAAATACAACCGGTTTACAATTAGACAAATTTGAAATTTCAGAAATCAGGAAAAGCGTGAATTAAAATTAATTACTAATCAAATATATTTTTTAAATAGCTTTCTCTTGAATTTATCCTCATATTATTGTAAACAATAAAAATAATTTCATTTTATAATTTTTATGATAAATTTGTTATTGAATGTTTTATTAAATTTTTTGATTAATTACTTACCTACTTTAATCATTTTTGTTAATGTTTATAAAATGTCTATTCTTACATTATTTTGTTCAATGTTTATCATTTGTCTATTCTTGATATTATTATTAATTAGTATTCTATATATTCCTGATGAAGAAAGCATCGCTTTCGAAACATGTAGATATGTGTATATTAATAAAATGGTGAACATAAAATAATTATAAATTAATTTGTTAATTGTTTTTGGGTTTAATTCATAAAATTCCATTTAATTATTATTATTTTTTAAATATAATGGAAGTTAAATTTAATAACGTTATTATTAAGTTCGGCAAGTATTTCAGTTTTTTTATTATTGTGGAAGCTGTATTGGCATTGACAATAAAACCCTCTGTGGTTAGGCCACGTTGAGACGACTTATTTATGTGATTCTATTTATCCCCACCCAATGTCAACCTTTATCGTGCTTAAAATGATTACCCGTGAAACCGATTTACTGAGAAAATAATTCTTACAATAGATTCTCTATTCTGTAGCATATTGTGTATCCTATTAGTATACTGTATATCGTGATGAGGGAAACCTTGCTTCCGAAACGCATTGATATTTATGTATTAAATAGTGTTTTACACATTTTATTATTTTATTTTTGAAATTTATTGAAAAAGTGATTTTAATTGCTTTAAAAACTAATCCTATATTAATTACATTCCGAATATTTTAATTTATAATGACACCACAATGTGATTTGAAATATATTGAAAAAGTGATTTTAGTTGCTTTAAAAACTAATCCTATATTAATTACATTCCGAATATTTTAATTTAAAATGACACCACAATGTGATTTGAAATTTATAGAAAAAGTGATTTTAGTTGCTTTAAAAACTAATCCTATATTAATTACCTTCCAAATATTAGCCTTCATAATGGTGTAAAACTAAAAAAAAAAAAAAATTCGATGAAACATAAAGGTTTTTTCGGTTTCGTGTTTCATTTAAGATTTGTTAATACGAGGGTTGTCCGTAAAATAAGTTTCCCCATTTTTTTTTTAAATAGGGAAATTAAAATTAAAATATTTTTTTTTTAAATTATTGATCGTAGCTTGGTCTTCCCCAATCCACATCCCTATTCGGCCGAACTCGCTGCGACGCTCAGTGTCGGTTTGGCAGCCGTAAAGAATGGAGCTCCCGATCGCATTGCCCGCGAGGTGTGAAGTACGCTCCGTGATTCGTTTTTTATGTGCCAAAGGCCATTGGGCGATGGAAATTCATTCTCAACTAACAGAAGTGCATGGAGAAACATGCATGAGTGTTCAAACGGTGCGCAAGTGGTGCAAAGAATTCAAAGAAGGGCGCACAGACGTCCATGACGAACAGCGGTCCGGACGGCCATCAGTCAGTGACGAAACGATTGTGAAAGTGAAAGCGGCAATGCTGGCGCCCTTCTTTGAATTCTTTGCACCAATTTGAACACTCACGAACGTTTCTCCATACACTTCTGTCACTTAAGAATGAATTTCCGTCGCCGAATGGCCTTTGGCACACAAAAAACGAAACACGGAGCGTACTTCACATCTCGCGGGCGACGCGATCGGGAGCTCCATTTTTTACGGCTGTCAAACCGATACTTAGCGTCGCAGCGAGTTCGGACGGATAGGGATGTAGAGGGGGAAGAGCAAGCTACGATCCAGAATTTAAAAAAAATATTTTAATTTTAATTTCCTTATTTAAAAAAAAATAGGGAAACTTATTTTACGGACAACCCTCGTATTATCTAAAAATTAAAATTATTTAAACACATACGACCATTAACTTCTTCCAGAAATAGTCGTATTTAAGGCCCTTAAATTGTGATCTGATTTTCCTAGAAAAATCGTTTATATTCGTATTCTCTGCGATTTTTTGTCGCATTTTTTGTGATAATTTTTATTTTTATTCTTCGATCTTGATGGTAATACTTTGAGAAGAGTTTGAAAACTTTAAGATATTTGCCTCTGATATTATATAATATTAAATTTGTGATTTCTTTGAATATTCTCTTGCTTGAATAAGTTTATTTTAGGTACCATCAAAGGAGTGAGCAAAATGTGTATTCCTTAGAAACATCATGAAGGATACGATTTTTGGAAAAATAGCTCCAGAGAAAAAAAAAACTAAGGAAGTTAATAAATATCAAAGAGCAGATCCGTGTACCAATGGAGCGATTACATGACAACTCTCTACTGGATCAAATATTTTTTGAATTATTGATACAGAGAATGAGTTTGAATTACTGCTTCCGTAGGTAATCAGGATGTGGGATATCTCTCTTGGTAAGTTTAATTCTTTTAACGGTAGCCCCGTCCCTTTAACGAAGTTTGCCAGTAGCTTCATTGGATGTTTGGAGATTTCCACAGAAGTTCGAGCCTTCTTCTTATCAAATTTATTTTTAATTTCTTCAATTTATTCCAGTTCATCGGCGAAAAAATATGTTATGTTTGCACAGAGTCCCTAGTGGATAAATAAGAAAAACGAATAGTTTATAATGTTTTTATCCATTTTCAGTGAAAAAATCTTAACAGTCAAGTATTTTATAAATTTCATATTCTTTAACTTCTTCCCCTCACCAATCTTTTAGCTTCAGAAATTGAGGATGTCATAGAAATACCCACAGGCGGGCCGTGGCATATCATGGACCAATGCCTCTTATACTCGTATATTTCCAAAGCAAACTTATTTTTACAATTTCTAATGCTACGACCACACAATAGCCCAATGTCCCAATCCGAACTAGGTTTGTATCTATAGTGATTATAAATCGGGCAACTACACGATCGGCCAACGTTCCAACTACGAACTCCAAACTAGTGATACCATTTTAGCTAAAATCCATCGATCTACCGATATTCATAGAAGGTCTACCGAAATTTATAATATTATTGACACAATTTGTTTCTCATTAGGTACTCATAATACCGAAAATAAATAATAAATATCCATGAAATAATAATTATCAAATCACCCATCCTTTGTTTCTTGTTTTCACAATAAAAAAATATCTTTCACACGTTTTTGTCTTTCAAAATGTTAGAAAAATATGACAAATTTCAACTTAATAGTCCCCACCGCTTGTCGACAGCTATTGCGCCTGTTTTAGCTCCATATTTTATTTTTACGCACAGCCTGGGTCAGAATACAGAGCAAAAAAATTTAAAACTACCCCCGTTTATACATGGTATTACATGTATCTCGCTATTGAGGTGATTTTTCACGAAAAACAGCGCTATACAAATTATCCTGTTGTTACTATTTGTATAATGCATACTTGGGCATTTACATGTTGGTTAGTTGCATTTTTGAGTCTTTTTTCGTCAATATAAACATAGTTCAGTCATGTTTCATTTTTCGCGCAGCACGTCCGTCGGGATCGCCTGTCTAATTCACACTGAACGGCCAATGTGTGGAGGCCGGTTTGTGCGAGTTCGGTCAACTAGTTTAAAGGCTGGGCCAACTAGTTCGCCACCGGAGCGATCTCGGGCCAACTCGCCGAACTTGAGCCAACGTTGGCCGAACGCGTACGAACTATCCCTCCACACAATCGCCCAAACGTTCGAGTTGGGAGGTTGGGCGATCGTGTAGTCGTGGCACGAGAGAGATAACACGGCCGACTCACTGATATTGAAAGCAAACAACATCTCTCCGAATGAATGAAATGAGTAATGTGATTGAATACAATAATTGTAGTGAACTAAGTCAAAGTGCATTCCGCTTCTTAGTGGAATGATTCAAATATTATGAAACCATCATCTCTAAATAAATTATTCCGTTGCGTCTACTTGGCTAACTTGCCCATTCACATAATTTCGCTTCGCCTAGTCACTAGTGCATTTGTTAGGTAGTGGCAATTTTTATGTTTGAAACAGGGGAACGCAAAGTAGGGCTAAGTTTGCGGTAGACTTTGTGAAACCTGTGGTAATTCGAGATCGTCGATGTAGCAGTAGTATTCACATTGATGAAAATTTGTTAAATAAATCATTGACGTGAGAAAAACAAATGTTTTTATTAATTATTAGATAAAACTAGTAGGGTCGTGTCCGGTGTTTGTCGGATTAAAAAAATTTTACAGAACAACCAGCTTTGTTTCATAATTTGGGTGGATAAAAATATTTTGTTTCATTTACATTTTTTTTTTGGGGAGTAATTTTCTCATTCCTTCAGGTAGAGTTTTCCACTTAGAAATTTCAAATTACGAAAAGACCACACAGACTTGTCTTGTCAAAAATGAATGGTAAATATTTTTTCTGTGAAAAAATTGATACCAAAGTACGTTAATTTTATCGTTATTTTATTTTTTATTTTTTATTTTATATCGAAAAAAAGAGTCATGTACGAGTATATGAGATTTTATATGTGCAATATTTAGCGGCGTTGCGCTCCTTGCATCTTGGCAGTGTTATTTCGAAATTTGATGACAATTCTTGTCGTACGTCCTAAGATAAGAAATCTGGTAATAAAATACCTTTGTGGTCAACTCAGATGAAGAAAAAAGAGCAGGATTAACGCTCGCTCAGAGCGGTTAACAATAACTTATTACAGCAGTCGTCAAAAAAGGCTAAATAAATTCCAGGCAGTAGCCTGTAGGGTGATTGCACGATAGCCAATTTCTTTAATTACGTCCTTCACATTTGTTCATTCGTTGTATAAAAATACCACTGCCAGTCGAATTCTTGGGTTATGTAATCATTAAAATACACATTTGGTATCTATTGAACAATACAACACGAGTTTCCACAATTTTTAATAATAATTATGTTTAAATCATTGAAGAACTAGATATTAACAAATCCTAAAATGAAACACGAAACAGAAAAAAAAACATAAATTAAAAAGGTATCTGGGAATCGAACCCAGGGCCTCTGTATTACCGGGACAACCGCTCTACCAAATGAGCTAATGAGACCAGTTCATTTTACGCCATCTTCATCGATATCATACTTTAACTTCAATACTGGTCTATTTTATCTTCAATTAAATCCCATTTTATTGGCTGCTGTCTTTATGATGATTACAAAGTTTTATCCTAATATAATTGTAATCTAGATACTGTCTCGGATATGTCTACCATATTTGCTGTTTATTTACATGAGACATCTATTGTCTTTTCTACAAGTCAAGAAAGAATATTCAATATATTTTAATAACTTCATGGAACTTATAAACCTAATTGTAATAATTAATCCGCGAGGAAGATAATATTAACAAATCCTAAAATGAATCACGAAACCGAAAAAAAAACACAGAATCGCGTCTGGGAATCGAACACAGTATTTTTTGGGTTTTCTATTTCATTTTGGAATTTGTTAAAATTATCTTTTCAATGATTAAACATTAAAATAAGGTTCATAAGCTTCAATAAGTTATTAAAATAAATTGAATAATAATAATTATTCTTCAAAATATTTTTCTGCCAATGCCAACGGATTAACTGACATGTTAATTATTGTTACAATGGTCCAAATACTTGTTACCAAATGCACTTTAAGCAAACAAACTTTTGTTATCGTGACGGCAAGCCGTGCAGTATAATATTCCTTGTAATTTAATCAAAATGGAGTAGGTGGTCTCTTTGTTTTCCGGGCCATACAAGTCGCTCACAGTATTCGGGAAAATTCATCTCCGTTCCACGAACGTAAACGTGTAAAAGGAAAATGCGCCCCAGTTTACAAGCACAAAGTTTTACGTGTGTTTTGTAAGAGCAAGCGAAGTTCGATAATGTGAAAATTAATGTTAGGCCCTTTCTTTCTATATGTAAGGGTTTAGGTTTACTTGAACAATTAGAAATTAACAAACGAACTAATGACTCTAATATAACATTAATTAATAAAGTAAGGAAAATTATATACTCAACGCTTCTCAGTATGTTCACATTATCAAAACAATACAACACATTTAAATAAATCAATTAAGAAAACATTGTCAGTTAAATACGACTAAAAACACATTATAAATGTGAAAACCTCACAGAATTCAGAATTTTAATTGTTTTCTAACTAAATTGGTTTTTACCGATACTAAATCATTACCCATCCATTCAATTGTTTAACACGTAATACCCGGAGGTTCAAAATAAAACACATTCGACGATGGTGGGTCCAGATTGACCCGGCTGAAATGATGAAAATAAAAGGCTTTTTTATGCATTTTTCGTTCATATCCTTACTTTTATATGATATTATGTAATTCCTCATAAACTCATAACATATCCCTTGTGTTTCTTGTATAAAGATAGATATTTTAGAAATTAGTATTCCGTAAATGTTGCGGTTCTTCGATATGCAGCAGCGCGGGCATACCACGCGAGAGCAAAACAACAACTAAATCGGTAGCGTCTGGAGACAACCGCTGCCGACGGTCAGCGGAATGAGGAGAGCAGTGCGGGAGGGGGTAAGGACTCGCCCCCAGGAAGTCAGTGGAAGCGAACATTTCTGCTTACATATTTATTAACATTTCAGGAAATCGATGGTGTGCATTTACAAGTATATCATGTATGATTGAAAATACCAGAAATAAAATCACTTATTTAATTCTTCCTTGTGGCTGTACCTCTAATAGAAAGATGTGTCAAAAGAAAATAAATTAAATTTATAGCCATATTATATGATGATTGCTTATGCAAATATTAGAAAATATTATATAATGGCGTTCTTATTTGAGTATTTAATTTTCTCACACATTTATTTGTCACAATTAAAACCATTGAATGACATACATTTTAGTTAAAAAATACTAAAACTTTTATTTTTCAACAAAACAAATTTAAATGAACAATTTTCATTAAAAATTAAAGGAATCCGGAATTTGACAAGTCCATTTGCAACGGATTCACTCAGATTTCCTACACTAACTGCATTATCACTTCCATTTTCACTTTCAGATATTTCCTCTAGTAATATGTCTTCCGGATCACTTTCAAATTCTGGATCCAATGCTTCGAATTCCAAGTCGCCATCATCACTGATCTCACTGTTAAGTAGCTTTTCAATCTCATTATCAGCTAAATAATGTTGCCTTGCCATTGCGTTGGTATGGTACGAAATAAAAAAAAAATTAAAACAAAGTTATAAAAATATAATCACCATACTAGAAATGTGCCCGAATGGTTGACAACATCTGCGTGTTAAGGACTGCGAGGGACAAAGACGGAAGGATAGAGCGAGAGATATACTGTTTCGTCGGCTGCTCAAATTCAAATGAGAAGAGATAGAGTTTTTGCGTGTTTTTATAAACAATTATTCTAATAACTTATTTAAAACGTGTCCGATTTTAATCATTTTTGAGTCGAGATGTGGGTAAATATCTGATAAAAGAATAGACAAGAGGAAATTAGCCTAAACGAAATATTTGCGGTAAAATCTTTTATTTAAAAAACACTGGGTCAAATCAGACCCATCACCGGAGTCGAGGTGTTAAAGGAGTGGGGGCAAATAAAATCATATAAATAAGTCGTCGCAATGTTGATCAACCACAGTTTGAAAATGGCCTTAAACGCTGAAACAGCTGTCACAATAATAACAACTAAAAATACTCGCAGAACTTAATAATAATATTAAATTTGATTTACATTAAAATTAAAAAAAAAAACTAAATATTTCATTTATCTCACAAACAAATTCAGTAATAACATAGTGTAAGTATCAGTCTAAATAATTAGTTTCAGAATCGAATATTCAAACATACCTCACATTATAATATATATCTAATAATCTAGACACAGATCTTAGTAATTGTTGAGGATGTATGCAATAATTGTTTGTTTTTATTTGTATTCAGTGCAGTTGAACATATCTACTGTCTGAGAAATTATTACCTTCTGCGTGAAGTTTAGGTGAAAGTGAATTTTTGAATGACTCAGTCCTGAAATTATTGTTACAATTGAATACAATTTTAGATCGAGTAGTTCTAGTTGGAATATTAAACTTCATTAAGGTGACTAAATCAACGCTGTCAATAATATATATATTTATTTCACCGTATTTCGATTACTGAACGAAATTTAAAAACATTTTTTTCAACTTGATTGCAATTCGATAGTAAAAGTGAACAAAGTTATCTACTAGTAAATTATTTATATTTTTGAAATTGTCAATTCATGGAGCAATTCCATTTTCATATGTTTTTTTTTATTCAAAAAACCTTTGTAACTACAATGTTAGTTTTAATTGTACCAATCCGAAGATGTCCGTGACAGGGTGAAACCGGTCCTGTCGAAAACAAACAAGTGGTAGATAGTTACAAAGTTTTTTAATAAAAAAATCATACTACTAGCAAAGTATAACAGATGCGATTTATAATTGTAGCTAAGCTTCCAGCAACATAGTTACCTCATAAACATCAGAAACCCTAAGAACAACGGGACGTTAAATTATTATTCGGCTATTACTTTTTGCATTAAAGCGTTTTTTTAACTGTAAAAAAAAATAATTAATTACCACTTTTACGTATTTTTTAATGTGCTAGTAATATTACAATCATTAAAAACTGTAATTAACTACTTACTCGCAACAGTAAACCATATTATGAAGGGGTAGTTTATTATTTTTACGGTGCTTGCAGTAAAATAGCAATCCTTCAGTTTACATACAATTTTATATTTAACGAAGCTTTCAAAGGAAGAAGGAACATTGCTTGATAACTACTCAATAAAAAAATAATCAAAACAAGAATAATGTATTTATGGATGACATACGAGTCTTCGGTAAGAATTGATTTCATTATGTACCTAGGCTCTATGGAACTGAACGCATGTATTTTTTATTGCATAATAATATAAATAATGATACTTGGACGACTTGTATAGCAACGTTTTTGTGAAAAATCACCTAAAGGGCGCTGTACAAATACTACTTGCTAGGATTTATCTTATTATATACAAACAGATACAGAAACACACTTACCTGGTAGGTCACTCCACATTAAAATGTTAAATTACAAAGTTTTCGCTTGCGAAGATATGATTTTGCACGCACGTGATACAATATTAGAAAACACTGCACATTGAATGATATTGCAGTTACTGTTTAAATCCTATTTGTCTGAAAAAAAGGTTGATCTGTTAATCACAATGACTGATTGGAAAGATATGCTAAATTTATCTGAACCTAATACCATGTATCAAGAAATTAAATCGATTTTTAAAAATATTTATGAAAATAGCAGCGTTACAGAAGTATTGACAAAAAAATATCGCAATAACCAAAAAACTTGGATGAACGATTTGCTCATTGAAAATATACAACTACGAGATGCACTATGGAGAAAATGGAAAAATACGCCAACCAACAAAAAATATGAAAACGAATTCAAGAAATACAGAAATAAACTAAATAAGCAAATATTGTACGAAAAAAAAAAAATTACAATAACAAATTTAATCACTGTTTTAAGGATATTAAAAAAACTTGGAATGAAATAAATAAAATTTTAGGAAGGAAAAATAAATCCAGCTGTGATGCAGTTGTATCTAAATATTTCTTAAAGTCTCAACTGACTAATGTAGTCGCAGAAAATTTTGCTAACTTCTTTGATGAGGGAGTTAATAAGTTATTGCATGAATGTGATGTCCGAGCGTCTGACTGCGTACAGGAATATCTGCCACATTCAATGTACCTACCAAGAGCTAATACCAAGCAAATCGAATGTATTATTGTAGGTATGAAAAATTCCAAGACACCTGGAGTAGACCTAATTTGTATGTATGATTTTAAAAAAACATAGGAATCCGTGGTAAACTCCTTTCTTTTTTAAAAAACTATTTATCAAATAGAAAAATGAAGGTAAAGATTTTAAATGAAATGAGTAAATGTAGATATGTAAAATCAGGTGTACCACAGGGGTCAATTCTAGGTCCTAAATTGTACATTATATATGTTACTGCTATGTCCAAATTATTTAAAAAAGCTCTTAGATTCATTTTCGCAGATGACACTGCACTTGTAGTATCAAATGAAAATCCCTTAATAGCTCTTCAAGATTTACAACTAGACTTTAATGAACTTCTCAAATGGGCGCATGATGTAGGACTAATTATTAATGTTAAGAAAACCAAATGTATGTATATAAGGTCACCGAGTGTGAAAATGTGGAATTTACCAAAACCAATTGCACATCATTTTGAATGCATACATAAAAAAATTGAAAAAAATTGTGACTGCGACACGATCGATTTTACAAACGATTATGCTTATCTGGGATTATTAGTAGATAATAAATTTAAGTGGGACAGGCAAGTGGCCAAAATATGTAACCAGCTCCGATCTATATCGAGTAGCTTCTATAAATTAAAATTTGTCTTGCCACATGGCACACTTAAACTTATATATTTTTCCATGGTAGAATCCATTCTGAGATATGGAATACGAACTTGGGGTCACACAAGCATTACGTATATTAAGTATGTCCAAAATTTACAAACTGCGATAATTAAAAAAAATTGTCATACCAAAGATATACAGACAAAGAAAAAAATTTAAATTATTATACGGTGCTGAGGGCCTACTTCCTGTAAAAGGTCTCCTATGGTACATCACTATTACAGATAACGCGGGAGAAAGCCAATACAAAAAGCCACTGGTGCACAAACACAGCACTAGATTCACTGAAAGAAGAGGCCTAAAAAATCCAAAAATTTCAAATAAATATTGAGGTCGAACTCTTGAATATATAGTGCCAGTGATTTTCAATAAATATAATGAAAGCTATAAATTGGAGGAAAGTGCGTGCTTTGCGTGAAATCGATGAAGTTATGGATTTTAAATGAGCAATCTATGTATATTTAAATTTTTATCTATGTATACTTAATGGCTAAGTTAAATTATGTGCCTATAATGTTAACGTCAAATGTAAGTACCTATTTTATTTAAGATTAATATATAATTATTAAACCAAAAAGAAAAAGAAATGTTTGTATGTATTACTATTACTATTAGGACTAATTAATTTTTGTAGAACCTGCAGACAAGCTGTCATGTGACCGCTTTGCAGGACTACATATTTTGCTCCTTTCTTTATTTTACCATGCATGTATTTATGTTCTTTGGATGAATAAATAAATAAAAAATAAAAAAATTGATATTATATTTATTAAAAGTTTATTGGCAAAAGAAGAGTAAGTATTTATTTGAAACATTATTTTATTAGAAATTTTCGAAAATAATTATTTACAGTTACAAATATTTATAGGTATATACAATGTCGCGGACTATGAAAAGTTTTAATTTTTTCTATTAATTACTTTAAGTAGGCAATAACGGCTAGCTTCGCTATGTTAATTAGGTATGCAATTGAACCATAGATGGATATGACTTTCCGAAGAGATGAGTTTTGAGTTTTGCTCTGAATTTGCATAACGTTGGTTTAGTAACTGTTACGGTTTTGTGCACTCTTATTACACTTAAAAATAAGTTTATTTTATGGTTGGCTTCTTTTCGGTTTTAAATTTATTGGGGAAAATGCAAAAACGTAGATTTGACGACACGTGAATATCTCCCGGTAGATAATAGTACAGTCGAGCAGAAGCAAGAGAGTGTTTGCGCCAAAAAATAAAGGGTTTTGAATTGAAACCAACTCGTGTTTCTTCTTTCACAAGCCTTTCCTGATCGACACCTTATCGTAAAATAAGTTTTTAAATATCCACCAATCAGCTGAAGTTATTCTGTCTTGGTATAATTGTAAGAAAAATATTTTTATTCATTTATTTGATTATACTCCCATCTGGGCTTTTACATGAATTTTAGAAGATAATATAAAGAGTTATCAAAATTACAAGTACGAGGTGTGTTCAAAAGAAAAGGTGAATTTTGAATTTTTTGGAAAAGTATTTATTTATTCATCAATATCCATTTTCTCCCCTTCATAGTAATCCCCCTTATGCCAGCGCTTCTTCCAATCCTCAAAGCACTTCAGGAATGCGCTTTTCGGTATGGCCATCAGCTCGTTCTTTGATTCTAACTTTATCTCATCAATTGTGACAAAACGATTTCCTTTCATTGATCTCCTCAGTTTCGGGAATAGGAAAAAATCGCAGGGAGCCAAATCTGGTGAATACGGTGGTTGAGGCATGATTACGGTGTTGTTTTTGGCCAAATAATCATGAACAAGCATTGATGTGTGAGCTGGTGCATTATCGTCATGCAAAATCCATGATTTGTTTTCCACAATTCCGATTGTTTGAGCCGTATTGCTTCACGCAAACGTTGAATAACTTCCTTGTAGTATTTCTTATTAATCGTACGACCTGTTGGCAAGAACTCATGATGCACCACGTCATTGTAATCGAAGAAAACAGTGAGCAAAACCTTCACATTTGATCGAACTTGGCGTGCCTTTTTCGGTCTTGGCTCTTCTGGCCGCTTCCATTGGGATGGTTGGGCATTGGTTTCGACGTCACAACTACGTACCCACGTTTCATCACCAGTTATGACCCTTTTAAGAAAATCTGGATCGTCGTTGACGTCATTCAACAACTGCTGAGCGATATTAATGCGACGTTGTTTTTGCTCAAAATTTAGCAATTTCGGAACAAACTTCGCTGCCACACGTTTCATGCCAAAAACATCCGAGAAAATTACATGGCATGAGCCAATTGATATCCCAACATCCTCTGCAACTTCCCTAATAGTGATTCGACGATTTTCCAAAACCATTTTCTTCAGTGTTTCGATGTTTTCTTCGTTTGTTGACGTGGTTGCAACTCCAGGACGCTCATCGTCATTAATGTCTTCTCGGCCTTCTGTAAAGCGCTTGTACTCGTACCACTCCATTTTTGTCAAAAGCAAAAAATCGAAGAACACACAAAAGTGTGACTAACCTTTCCAGCTGTCAAAAATAAACCACTAATCCAAAATGGCTGATAATGCTAACATATGATAAACATATGTGTACCAACATAACAAAAAAAAAATCGATAATCGAATGGACACAGTCCGCGAAAATTCAAAATTTACCTTTTCTTTTGAACACACCTCGTACATAGAGATTCTAAACCGTAAAGTAATGAACAATCTTTTTCAAATTTTTAACAGTCACATAAAATAGAAAAGCAAAACAATATTATAACACAAAACATTATCGCTAGGTTATCCAATCTACAATATTACATAGTGTAGGATTTATCAAAGTGCTGGTATAGATGACGCTTTACTGTATAAATGGAATCAGCAAATACATCAACAACACCCCCAAACCTGTTGCCCAGATCCTATTGGTTGATGAATGAGACTGATAGTTGATTGTGTAAGTATTGCAGAAAAATTTTGCAGTTTGTCTTGTATTCATCGTCGGTAAATTTAATTTAATCGTGGCGAGGATGGCAGGGCTGTCAATTAGGTTGTTGATGATTATATATAATACAACCAATTCGGAGATAATCAGATGCAAACAATTCATCAAATTTACATAATTAATAATTTCAATTGTAATTTTTGTAATTTTGAGTATAAAATTTATATACCTAAGAAACTTTATACAAAGGGGACAAAATAGGTGAATTATACTCTACTTGACTTCTAACTAATGAAGTGTAGACCATTCTCATACAATCCAAAGACTTGAAATCTAATACATTATTACTGATGTTTATTTCCCTTTATCAGGATCTGACCTACAATTGTGATAGAATCGTACAAAAGTTATGCTCTACCTGAAGGTAATTTCTTTCTACAAATAGAACGACCGGCTTGCCGTCGCGTCGTACGGATCAAGTTCGAATCTCAGTCACAAACACTTTCCTGGAGTCCCTGAGTAAAAACAAATCTTTAGTTACATCATTTATTTTTAGTATGAGTTGAGAATATGTATATATTTATTTATTACAAAAAAATACATAATTATAACATAAAACATCATGTACATGATTTTTTTAACTTCCTATTGATCTAGTCTCCATACGTTGCGCTCCAGTAGCTCGTGGTTATGGGAGGAGTATTTACATATGTAATGAAAAAATTATAAAAACAATCAATTAAAAACTTCAATTTAAGCGGTTACCCCGGATTGGTAGAGGTCCTGGGTTCGAGTCCCAGATGCGACTGAAATCTTTTTAATTTCTGTTGTTTTTTCGGTTTCGTGGTTCATTTGGGTTAATATTATCTTCTTCAATGATTAAAATATTACAATGAGGTTTACAAACTTCAATAAGTTATAAAAAATAAATTGAATATTTCTTTCCAGACTTGCAAAATAAGTCAATAGATGTTTCATATAAATAAAAATCGGTAGGTATATCCGAGACTCTATCCAGATTACAATTGAGTTCTGGATGAAACTTTGCAATCATCATAAGGATAGCAGCCAATAATATGGTATTTATAAAAATGGAGGATAATATTAACAAATCTTGAACATGAAGTATGATATGATATCCGGTTACCCCGGATAGATAGAGGTCCTGGGTTCGAGTCCCAGATGCGACTGAAATCTTTTTAATTTCTGTTGTTTTTTCGGTTTCGTGGTTCATTTGGGATATGTTAATATTATCTTCTTCAATGATTAAAAAATTAAAAACTTATTAAATAACTACAAACGTAAATCAACAAAACAATTATAGAATAAAAAAATAAAAAAATTAATAGTAATTTATATGCTAGATAGTTTACATTAAGGGCACAATATACCATTATTCAAGTTCAGGGAGTTAATTTGTTTTTTGAAGTGTTCATATTATACTTAAACCTCGGTTAAAAATATCATTTGGACAGACTCGTACTGCGTAGCGACTACTTATATATTAAAAAAGTAATAGAAAATATTATATCGTATTAAATTATATCTGGTGGGTGGTTTCCGTAATTGACGGCCTTGACAAGCGGATTTTTTTTCTATTTTCTCTTTATAAAAATACACGTGCATTTAACTCAATATTCATGTATCAAGGACGGCAGATGACATTATTATTATTATTTTTTTTTAATATGTTTGTTTATCAATAATAGCTACCTACCAAATACATGATTATCCGATATATTTATTTTATTTTGTAAGAACAGTTATTTAACAAGTACTTTGAAGAAGCGATAAAATTCACAAAAAGGTTTCGATAGTTCGCGCTTAAACTTATTGTAGGTCATGTGAAATATATCCACAATTCCTGTGAGGCAGTTAATAATTCAAGTAAGTCTTCCCAGGGGCATCACCATTGATGAGTTAGTTCTGCACCTGGGAATAATCAGAAGCCTCTGTTGGAGGATTCACGTGGAATCAGAAGCCTGTGTTGGAAGTTTCACGTGGGATTATTCGTGACAGAAATCTATTTCAGTTTATAAACCGCAAGCGGTAATGCTATATTCGAATATAAAGGAATAAATTACGTATTTAATAATTTGTGAGAAATTTTCTAAATATATATTAATTGTTACCCGTCTCAGAATAGACATCGTCCAATGAGACTGGTAAAGTTCCTACTTGTATTTGTATCAGATATCAGAATCAGTAATGATAAAATCCAAGTATTTAACTCAGTCAAGAAATATTTCAAAGACAAACTAAACAAAAAAAAATTTCCCCAATTGAATTAGTTTAACAAATATTGTGAAATTTCTTTTAAATTTTAATTTTTTTTAAATGAATACAGCACAAGAGTCCCAACTGCTTCTAACTATCTGGAGTCAGTGAGACTATGGCATCCCCAATTAGAGAATGTTGTGAGGTTAAGGTATTAGGGAGGGGAAGGAGACGAGGAAGAGGAAGGTGGTGAAATACCTGGCTATTCAGGTCTGCTCACCAAATACGGCTTAAAGCCATTTCAAGCAACGTTTCAATTCTGAATGTTGGTTTTTCACCAGGGCAATACTGAGAGTATCTTCCACTCTGGAACGCGCGTAAATATAATATATATTATTTTTAAATAAATAAATTGTGAAACAGCATGAGGGGTAAGGCTCTTGACTACGAATCCGAAGGTCGCGGGTCCAAATACCGGCGTGCGCAAGTACATTTTATTTAATTAACTTGTGTTGTTTCACCTTCAGCCTCACAACATTCCCCAATTGGGGATGCCATAGTCTCACTGGCTCGAGACGGTTGGGAGCAGTTGGGATTCTTGTGAGGTATTCATATAAAAAAGAAATTCATATATTCATACTTTATTACTTAGTATTTTGTATTCTCCTTGTCCTGATGAGGAAAGCTTGGCTTTCGAAACATGTTGACATTTGTTTATTGAAAAGTGGTTAATAAGTTATTTTTACTAATTTATTTATAAATAAATTGTAATTTATTAATACAGCATTTTAGTACACATTTTAACAATATTTCACAAGGTGGGATAAAGCGGTTGGCGAAATATTTGGATCTTCATTCTATAAAGCGTATGATAGATTTATGGTACATATCGAAACCCGATGTGACAACTCCTGGGAAATGGAAGAATGAAACCCGCAAGGAATAAATTGACATGGTCCAAACGAAGCCAGCAAAGAAAAACCATCTACTCAGATTGCTCAAGTTTTTGATTAGTTCAGAAATATCATTGCTTATGAAGGTCAAGCGGATCGTGATGATGGTCAGAATAACATCGGATTGAAGCCAGTAGGTTTAAGTAGGTATTATAGAGTATAACATTGATGACTGTGAATATAAATAAATATATGATTAACTAACTAACTAACTAACTAACTAACCATCACGCCGTTTCCCCGCAGGGGTAGGCAGAGAGGACGGACCGCCTAACAACTCGATCTTGGCATACACTTCTTGCTTCATTCACATTCATTCACATTCATATATCGTCTCATATATTCTCTTCTATTATTGCGACTTCTGACTCAAGTATTTGAATAACTTGATCGTGCCATGTCTTCCTCGGGCGTCCCCGGCATCTTCTTCCATCCGCATTCGCTTCATACATTCTTCTTACACTCCTTTATTCGTTCATTCGCTCCACATGCCCAAACCATCTAAGCGTCCCTTTCGTAATCTTACTCATTACCTTGCATTCTTTACGAATTTCAATATTTTTCGCACAATCATAGGTGGTTTTACCGCACATTCGTCTCAGAGATCTCATTTCTACGGCATTCAGTTTACTTTCATCCTTCCTCTGCCAATTTCATGCCTCACTGCCATACAACAGGGTCGGTATCAACACTCCATTGTGGACTGCTCGCTTCGCTTCTTTGGACAACTTTTTTTTAGCGTTCAGTCCTCCAGTAATGGAGTTTCCTGCATTCACCCTTCTTTCAATATCCCTATCATTCTTTCCATCCCTCGTAAACATACTTCCAAATATACAAACTCATCGACCTGCTCCAAGTATTCGTCATTCATAACTATATTGCACACTTTTTTCGTACTCTCTCTTTCAAACACCATGACTTTAGACTTACTTACATTCATCATTAGCTCGTCCTTCATGAATACTTCATTCATACTAGATACGAGGGACTGTAAATCTTCCATACTGTTAGCAATCGGCACCGAATTATCAGCATACAACACGCAACATACTTTCAGATTACTCATTTTCGCGCCTAAGCTCACCACTTTCAATTCTTGCATACAATTATCCATGTATATATTGAATAACCACGGTGACATTACGCAGCCTTGCTTAACATCTTTTGTGATGTCAAACCACTCCGTAAAATCACCGTTTACCCTAACACATGCAACGAGAGACGCGATTGCCTGTATGAGATTCGTATTTACTCCATACTTGGACAATACCTTTCATATTTTTTTCCTATCACCTCGGTCGTACGATTTTTGTCGATCTACAAAGGTACAGAATAGTTTTGGTTTTTTGCAAGAAACTTCTCTGTTAGCATAAGCAACGAGAAAATCTGATCCATACACCCCCTTCCGCTCATAAATATACCTTGCAAATCCCATATTTTATCTTTTGTTTTCATTTTAATTCAATTTCAATCAATATCCTACCATACAGCTTTCCAACTGAACTTAGCAGGTTAATAGCCATGTGATTTCCACATTCCATACGTAACCCTCCTCTAAACACCGGTTAAAAAGCTTCCATACCCATGTGAGAATTATACGGCTATCTCCTTTAAAGTATTCAGCTGAAACATTGTCGAAAGCAACAGCCTTACCATTATTCATACATTTAATCGCTCTTTTATTTCATCCATGCTGATTTTGGGAACATTCACGCCATCGTCATTCATACCTGATTCGCCACTGGGACCACTATCAGTCGGGTTGCTTTCAAAAAGCTCTTCAAAGTATTTCATGCTTCTCACTTTTATTTCTTTCTCATTCGTTAACATGTTTCCATCTTTTCATTTTATCGCTTTCATACATCCGCTTTCTGGACCATTTTGGGACTTTTTGACCTCCTTCCAAAACAGTTTAATATTTTATTGGAAGTGTTTTGTCATTTTGATTCCTTCTTGCTCTTCCAGACATTTCTTTCGTTCTTTCACTCCAAAACTTACTCTTTTCTTACATCCGTTGTATACATCATTCGTTTTTTTCCGCTCTTCACTCGGAGCATTGCTAGTCGCTATCAGACATAACCACTCTGAGATCAGCGGTTTAATTTAATCATCCCACCATGCATCGCATTTCTTCTTACCTTGTGTACTTATTTCACATTCCTCTCTAGAAGATTCACAGAGAATCACTTTTATGTGGTTCCATGTTTCGTCTATACTTAGACCGTTTATTTCCTTCCCATTCAATCTCATCACTACACAACTCTCATATAAACTTCTCACAATATCGTTTTGCAGTTTTTATATTTTGACTCTTGTTGGAGTCGACACCGTTTTCACTTTAAAGTTGACTCTCGACACAACCAGGAAGTGGTTGGTTTCAACCTCAGCTTCTCTGAAGACTCTTGTGTCTTCGGTAACGGCTCTCAACCTAGAGTCAATTACCACAAAATCAATAATTGACCTCACATTTCCTCTTTCCCACGTATATTGGTGGATACCTTTATGATCGAAGAAGGTATTCGATACAAAAAGGTTCCACTCTAAACTTATTTCAAGTATTCTGTTACCATTGTCATTCGTTCTTTTATCCCCATACATACCTAAAGCCGATTTAAATCCATTCCGTCTAATTCCCACCCACCCATTTAAGCCCCCTGCCATTATAATCCTTTCGGTCAAATTTTTTAGTCCCATTACATCTCTCACGCCAGTCCAAAAATCATCTTTCACTTCATCGCTTTCAGAATTAACAGGAGCATAGCACACAACAAAAAACACCATTGTCAAACTGATTTTGAATCGAATCCAAATGATTCTTAGACTTACACATTCATACTGCAGCATACATTCAACCATTTTGGGAGACAGTAACGCTTCAATACCCTGAGATGCCCGCTACCCAGAGCTTACCGCTGTGTTGCATCGTGCCGCTTCCTTTTTTCATACTCTCTGTTATACAAAGTACATCCAAACTTTTGATTACCATCGAATCACATAGTTCATTCATCTTTCTTTCCATACCTCCTCTGACATTCCACGTGCCAATTCGAAATTGTTCACGTTCCATCCTCCTCTTTGCGCCACCGAAGGGCTGGCAATGTGATGGATAGCGAACCTCATCGACACCCGTGTTGGTCATACCATTCCTCCTAAATACAACTACGTATCTAACATAAACATGACATACCTTGACATAATATCTACCTAAGCACAAAATTAAAATTGTCAAAAACAAAACAAAAACAAAAACACAATAAAACAAAAAACTCTTTAAGGTTCAAAGTTCCAACTAAAATAAGGCATCTTATCACTGCATTTAAATTGTAAATTGTTTTAAAAACACTAATTTCAGTCCCATGTCATGCTTTCAGACGTAGAAACTTGGCTGGCCGGGGCGGTGGGCTGCGACGGGGTTGCTAGATAACTTAGATGATATTTTATCCCTATAGTTACAAATATGGCGTGTCACAGAACGATCCAGTGACCGAAAGAATTAACATATGTGGTTCAAGGTCATCTTATAACGGCAACGGCGAAGGTGGGCTGTGGCGGTGGGCAGCGGAGAGGATGGGGTTCAAACGTACTCGTTTCACCAGATGATGGTCTTACCGTAGGTGAGGGTGTGGCGGGCGGAGCGGGTGTGTCACTTGATGACCCAGCGATGTAAGGGATGCGAACATCTGGCCCATGTCACAGGTCACTTGGTTTTCGAACTGCATTTAAACCCTCCTTTGTGATTGGAAAATAATTATTAACTTTTAAGTTTAGTCTTAAACATCGCACCATGTCTACACTGTTCACTGTAAAATTGTTATGAGTTTACTCACTAAACCTACACACAATTATGAGAATTTTAAGACATTATTATGGGCGGAATGTATAAAATATCCCTCATACTTTTCGATAAATAACGAGACCGAATAAAACACGTCTGGCTGCACCGAAGGCCCAACTACATAAAAAAAAGTTGTGATCTAATTTAATATACGAGTATATCAACCTTAACTTCACCAATATACCTTTAATAAAACCATCACATTTCAAAAGGAACATCATAATATAATATTTACGATGCTTGTTAATATTATAATTCGAATTCTTTCAGAAATACAGGCACATTTTCTACAAGGCGACTCCTCCGAGTTTAGAACATAGCACCGTCCATATTGTTTGCGAGGTGAGTCTGCTATCTGGGGAAACATTAGACATTATCATTTCGTAAAGCAACCGCAAACATGAGAAATATTATAAAGAGTTAGGTTCCGTAATATTGTAATAAAAATAAAACCATATATTTCAGTTGGATCCAGCAGGGAATTCCTCGACAAATATATTTTCGAGAGACGTGTTACCCGCGAGTTTCTCATTTTAAGAATACGGAAAATTGGAAAATGCTCAATTCTGATTACACTGCGGCCAAGCTACTTACAGTGGCTTAGCAGATAAAAATGTACATTGTACCAACATTAATATATATTAATTTTAATTTACTGTTATTATCTAAAAGGTTTTTAAGTTCATTTTATTATTTTTTTAAATTTGAGTACCGCACAAGAGTCTAAACTGCTCCCAACCGACTGGATTCAGTAAGATTATGGTATCCCAAAATGGGGTATGTTGTGAGGCTGAAGGTAGTAGGGAATGGATGGAGAAGAGGAAGGTTGGGAAGTATCTGGCTATTCAGATCTGGTCACCAAACACGTCTAAAGCCATTTTAAGTAACATTTCGATTCTCAATGGCGGTCTTTCGCCAGCTTGATACTAAAAGTGTCTACCACTGTGAAACGTGCCTCAAATATACTATAGCTAACTAACTATATAACCATCACGCAATATCCGCAGGGGCAGGCAGAGAGAAAGGACCGCCAAACAACGCGATCTTGGCATAAGCTGTTTGCTTCATTCATATTCGTACATCATCTCATACATTCTCTTCTATTATTGCGACTTTTGTTATGGTCCGACTCAAATATTTGATTCACTTGATCGTGTCATGTCTTACTTCGTCGTCCCCGGCTTCTTTATCCATTCACATTCGCGTCACATATTCTCCTTACACTCCTTTCCCAAACCAAATAAAAAAATATAAATAACACGAATTCATCAAATAAAATTTACTTGCGAACGCCGGGATTTGAACCCGCGACCCTGGATTTGTAGCGGAGGATCGTAACCACTCTACCACGGAGGCCGTCAAAGTGTTGTCTTCTTTTCAACAAGGCGTCGATTGTTAGTCTCAGTTCCATGTCTAAATTTAACCATATCAAAGAGGAAGAAAAAAACATCATGCATATATATAGCTATTTCTTCAAATTTACAATTTTAATAATATCTCAGAATTCCCGTTCGTAACGTTCATTTTGCCGCCATTCGTAGTAGGTATACACTTTTAGCTTGGTAAAATGACATATTGTTAATTGTTTGTAAACACAAATACGCTTTTAGTATATAGGAACCAAATTATTCAATACACTTCCAGCTACGACTAGACAAATAGAAACACTGCCTGAATTTAAACATGAAATAAAACTTTGGATTATTATAATAGGTGTTCCAATTATTGCTAAACATTGTAATATACATTGAAAAAGATAATATTGACACATCCCAAATGAACCATGAAACCAAAAAAAAACAACAGAAATCAAAAAGATTTCAGTCGCATCTGGGATTCGAACCCAGGACCTCTACCTATCCGGGGTAACCGCTTAACCAACTTAGCTAATGAGACTGAAATCTTTTTAATTTTTGTTGTTTTTTCGGTTTCATGGTTCATTTAGGATGTGTTAATATTATCTTCTTCAATGATTAAATATTACAATCAGGCTTACAAACTTCAATAAGTTATAAAAAATAAATTGAATATTTCTTTCCAGACTTGTAAAACAAGTCAATAGATGTCTCATATAAATAAAAATCGGGTAGGTATACTCGAGACTCTATCCGATTGCAATTGAGTTCAGGATAAAACTTTGCAATCATAATAAGGATAGCAGCCAATAATATGGGATTTATATAAAAAATGGAGGATAATATTAACAAGTCTTGAACATGAAGTATGATATCGGTGTAAATGGCGTAAATTGTACTGGTCTCATTAGCTAAGTTGGTTAAGCGGTTACCCCGGATAGGTAGAGGTCCTGGGTTCGAGTCCCAGATGCTACTGAAATCTTTTTAATTTCTGTTATTTTTTCGGTTTCATGGTTCATTTGGGATGTGTTAATATTATCTTCTTCAATGATTAAATATTAAAATGAGGTTTACAAACTTCAATAAGTCATAAAAAATAAATTGAATTGTAATATACGTTCTTAGACGCGTCAACTCAATTTTGAATCTATTTTTAGGCATATGCAATTCAATTTTTATTTAATACTTTCTCTCATTTGGTGTATTCTGTCACTTATATAATATCTTAAAACTTCTTCCACATTCTTGTTATTATATTTTGTTTGTTTAATTATGTAACTTTTGCACTTCAAGTTCGAATAAATTTTTGGAGTGAAATTTTTTTTTCAAATGAACGTTTCTTTGTATAGAGATAGTAGATCGCTGTCAAATCAAGTGTGGCACCCAAAAGACACTCAGAAATTCATTCTTTATAATTTTCTTAAAAATAAAAATATTTCCGAGCAATGTCTAGTACACATTAGCTAGTTTACTATAAAATTAAGATTAAGACTGATTTCAGTCATAAAATTTAGTCTTTTAAAAAAATGTGATTTATGGACGGTTGAACGAGTGACTCGTATTCTAGTTATGAAAAGAAAACATATTACATCGAACTTGCCTTTGTAATTATGTTTTATCAAGATAAATAAATTAAAACAATATATATAAAATATATATATATATAAATTTCGTTGTTGGCTGACCATGCTCAGATAATTGCTTTTCTTTGGTACTTTACATGTGCGTTACGTACCTAATTAGATAAGGTTTGTAGTATTTTACCAATTTACGTGTTGATGTAGGGAAAAAAAATATTCTCACGATGTCAAAGCTATTCACTAAAATATTAATTAATATTATCATTAATATTATTTTTATCATTAAATTAATATTATCATTAATATTATTTTTATCATTAAATTAATATTATCATTAATAAAACCTTCATATGTAATTCATTACTACCATACACTAAATTAAAAAAAAAATGCGTATAATACATTAATCTTGTACACTTTGAACTTTTATACTTGTACTTTAAACTTTTACAT
>JAHDVE020009272.1:0-113771 GCA_022606495.2 Halesus radiatus
CGTTGTAACGAAACTTTCTTTTAGTGGATCGTTTATGAAAAACAGGCAGAGATTATAACGGAGTTATCAATGGTACACCTTTATTAGTGTTGCAAATGAGGGAGGGGGTTTTAAAAAACAATATGATACAAATAGAGTATTTCCATTATTGAAGTATTATGCAACATTACAGAACATTTCCCTAATTTTCATCCCTCTCAAAAATTAAAAACTATAAGGCATATGACTTTGATATTGAGAATGATAAATAATCTATTACAGTAATTTTTATTAAAATAAACAAACAAGTGTCAAGTGCCAAAAATGTAGACACTCCACTGGAGTATTATATATATATATATATATATATATATATATCACGAAAAGGTTAATTGATTACTTTTTTCAAACTTTTGACATTTTTTTTATGTGTGCACTTCACAATCACTCACTTTGTTTCGACTAAATGGTTTGATTTTGAATCTCCCAGAGCCTTGGCGTTCTTCGTGGTGGGAATCATAGCCCTGGTGGGCTTCTGTTGCTACTGCGGGATGCTGATATTCGCCAGGTACCACGACTGCGATCCCCTCTCCACGCAGGTGAGCTACCACTCTTTTACTTGGAAAGTATTGCTTTGCTTTATAGATCGTGTTGTTCATAAAATCAAAGACTTACTACAGTGGGTAGTTTTTTAGTTGGCGAGGGCGAAGGACCAGTTGCTCCCTCTGCTTGTGATGGATATTTTGGGGGAAATCCCTGGACTTTCTGGCGTGTTCGTAGCTGGTATATTCAGTGCTGCTCTCAGGTAAAATTAAAGGAAATTCTACTAAAATATTATTATTTTCTCATTTTCGAAGCATTCCAATAGATACCCTGATAATCTTTTTGTATCACCCAGCCTTTCCCTCACATAGAATAAGAGTTAACTAACTAACTAACTAACCATCACGCCGTTTCCCCTCAGGGGTAGGCAGAGAGGACGGACCGCCAAACAACTCTATCTTGGCATACACTTCTTGCTTCATTCACATTCATACAACGCCTCATACATTCTCTTCTGTTATTCCGACTTCTGACATGACCCGACTCGAGTATTTGGTTCACTTCATCGTGCCATGACTTCCTCGGCCGTCCTCGGCTTCTTCTTCCATTCACATTCGCGTCATATATTCTCCTTACACCCCTCTCTTCGATCATTCGCTCTACATGCCCAAACCATCTAAGCGTCCCTTTCTTAATCTTGCTCACAACGCTTACATCAGCCTTGCATTATTTACGAATCTCTACATTTTTCACACGATCATACATGGTTTTACCACACATTCGTCTCAGAGATCTCATTTCTACAGCATTCAGTCTACTTTCATCCTTCCCTTTCATCCTTCCTCTGCCAGTTCCGTGCCTCACTGCCATACATCAGGGTTGGTATCAGCACTCCATTGTGGACTTCTAGCTTAGCTTCTTTGGACAACTTTTTGTAGCTTCGCTTCTTTGTCATTTTTATAATTACACAAAATTTTGTACTTCCAAATCCTTATTTATATGGTCACTAATAAATTTTTTAATATATATTATTAGTATTTCTCTCTCTATATATATATATACATTCCTACTACTAACATTCCATCCCGGCAACATTTTGACTTACCTTATATTTCGCCTTAGAAACAGGTCAGTCGCCAACCATATGCGACGATGAAGGGCAATCCGCAGCAGCCGACAGCTGCGACCAAGTTATTTTGTTGCCCTCCTTGTTCCCATCCCAAATTACCTTTAAGGTTCCTTTTTCAACGAGCCACGTCCGTTTATTTAAAAGTGATAAAAGCTTATTGTTTTTCGTTTTTCAGTTCACTGTCCACAAGCTTGAACTCGATATCGGCAGTCGTCCTCGAAGACTTCTACAAACCGTTCTTCAAAACGCCCCTTAGTAACAGGCAGGCCAACATATTGATGAAGACAGTCGTTGTTCTAATGGGAGCTTTATGTCTTGGTAAAAATCCGATTTATGACAATATGGTAGACAGGGTTGCCATAATTTGATACAATAGCTAGGTACTTAATTAGTACCTATGTATTTAGTTTGTTTAATTTTAATATATTTTCAGCTCTCGTGTTTGTGGTTGAGAAGTTGGGAACTGTGCTACAACTCACTATGACATTTGAGGCTATCACGAATGGACCTCAATTGGGGATATTTAGTATGGGAATCTTATTTCCTTGGGTAAATTCTAAGGTTAGTTAAATTTAAAATAAACGGTTGGTCAAATGCCCTTAAACGAAATATTAATTTATTCATTTTGAGTGGTTTTTTTTTCAGGGAGCACTTATTGGAGGGTTATCGGGCTTAGGAATTATGTCTTGGGTTTGTCTCAACGCACAATTTGCTATCGCCAGTGGAAGAATTCATTTTGATACCAAGCCCATGACAGTAGAGGGATGTGATTACAATTACACAATGAAAGAAACTCCAATCTTTCACGACGAAGATGGGTAAGCAAAAACATCAATGCATACGCGTGTATTGAATAGATAAACAAACTATGCTTGTTTGACGGAATCTAAACCCGACCTACCGGATAATATTTTTTTCTACAATATCTTCCTAAAACATGCTTTGTTATTCATAATCTTGCTTTTTTTTACACCACCCTTAATGTCCGCAGCGACACCTTCTCCCTCTTTTGGGTAAGTAACTGCTCCAAAATTTACATGATAAAGGTATCAACTATAAACTGTCTATGGATATGCGACATAGGCGTACCTTTTTTTCTATATTTTCGATTTTCCAGATATTTTTAAAAAGATAAATTGATAAAATATTATTCGTAACAGATTATGTAATTTCCAGAATACCTACTTTTCCCAAAAACCCGTTTTATTTGCTCTAGAAAACGTTAAAATCTGAAGAAAAATCACAGAAGGCCCTTAATAATTTAGGAAGACTTACCTACATTCATTTTCCTCGGTGAATTTCCTCCACCATCATCGGCGCTCTAACCTTGGCTTGGAGAGCCTTGGCCGCCTCCGGGAAATGCCTCCACACCTGCAGGTTCTCCTGCTGGTTCCCTCCTATTCTTTATGCCTAAAACTGAAATATTGGGCTCCATACCATCCAAATACCTAAGCTTGGGCCCGCCAATACTACATCGTCCTGCAAAATTTCCCTCTAAATATCAATTTTTGAAATTCGATAACAAAACACGCCATTCAATCAAACGATATCTTTCAGAACTGAAGTATTCTTCCTATATCGCATATCCTACATCTGGTACACCCTGGTGGGTGCATTCGTGACGGTCTCCGTGGGACTCCTGGCCAGCTGGGCGCTGGGCCCCAACGACCCTCGGGACGTGGAACCCTGTCTGCTGGCCCCCTTCCTGAGGAAGATCATCAAACCCAGACCTACCCTAAGCGTTCAGCCTGGAGAGAGGAAACTTATACACGCTTATGAGAAGGCAAATAACAATCATTCATTCATTTTGGTGCAACGTAACAAGCTATAATATATTTTCGAGTTCCTTTCTGTTCGTTAATCCTTTTTTTATGTAAATTTATCCGTCAACGGTTAAACGAATAAAAGAGGCAACTAGTTCAAAAAAAAAAAGTTTTTTTGAGCTTATTAAATATTTTTTTAAACAAATACCTATTATAATAATCATCAATATCGTTTTTTGATTTATATGAAGAACTTATTTTATGAAAAATAGACGTGGATCTAATTGCCCTCTTTTAAATAACAGGCCTAATTTTCTGAGATATTTTGTTTGCCTGGATGACTGGTTGAAAGATTTGTTTAGTACCTATACTATATACTACATAGCAGTAGCGTAGAGTCTATAAAGGTTGAGAAGCGGTGCCTATATTTATAAAAACGAACCATAAGAACATATGATAAAAAAAAATGAAAAGGCGACTTATTTCTGATCGAAATGTATTTTTTACATGACTTTATTTAGGAGCTTCACGCTTATTTATTCAGTTGGCAGTAAAAATAGGCGAAAGAAGATAATAACGTGGCTATTTTCATATTTTCGAAGCACAATTCATACTCTAACTTCAAAAACTACACACTACGCACGCCACTGCTATATAGATATATAAAGATATATAACTATTATTGATGTAATTCTGATAAAACTTCATATTATTCACGTACTTGTGAGTTATATTTTAAATTAACTTTCAATGATTTCAAAGTTTTCCCTGCGTGTTCAAAATTGTAATTTTTGTCTATTATATATATTTTTTTTTTTGTGTGCTACATTCACATTTCTATTGTATTCTATTTACAATATTTAGCATTGTATTTTTATCTATGAATTTCACAGAATTTTCAGAAATAAATTTTCTTTTTGCAGAATCCGGATCCTTTGGAGATTAAGCTTAAAGAAATGAAGAGCGAACAATAAGTTTAATGAGTATTGTGTGTTCAAATAAATTACTGCGTTCATCAATCGTGTTTTATTACGTATATAGTCTGTCTTTTCCAGTTAGACATACATAACCAATTCATGCTAATCGACTGGATTTCCTTAGAGATTTTGTTACCGCTAACTATAAACATAAAATACATATTATTCGCCTTAGCTCCTTTTGCCGTAGCTAAAAATTCATCTTGAAAATGGTAGATTTTCAAATTTAATGTGTTATTTTTTTACGTATGTTTTAAAGAAATGTATTTTGCAAGAAGTGAGGATTTTTCCGTTTCGAATTCAGGAACTGATCCTACAAATGGTATGATTCATTGATTGACATAAGTGTAGATTTTGCAGATACAAAGAAAATGTATGAATTAAAAAAATAATTCAGAGTCTGAAAAAGAGTTCCTCCTTTGGTCGCATGCAAAGTTGAGTGTGTCAAGCTATGCCAACCACAATATACCTCGACAGTAAGTAGGCACTGAGGATATGATGATAGGTGCACTGATCACGCTGTGTCGTAGATTAAATAAGAAAATTGCGGGTCACTCACAGCTTAGAGCGAGGACAAACTATTTTAGTCGGCTCTGGCTGACTCGGGACTAATAAGGAAATTGCTTGAATTATGACATCAGAGATCACTTTTTTGGGTGGCTTTTTTTATATTGGTGAAATTATATTACTGAAGAACATATGTGTGACTCAACTTTCTAGCAAGATAGTCTAAATCAACTTTTCGCAAAATAAATTGAAAGACGTTGTAAAGTTTGAAATTAATTTCTGATTTGGATGGAAATCTAAGATATGTTGTAGAATTAAGTACCTATTCTTACAATCACGGTTTGCTGAATTTAAAAAAAAATACACTAATAAATATTTAGAACGTACGAGTACCTACAATATTACTTTATTTTTTGTTAAATACCAGAATATCCGAAAATTACGATATTCTCGTAAAAATGGCGAAATTCTCGTTTTTCGCGTAAAAATAATCGCTATCTCAAACGCGAAATTTTCAGGTCTCGAGTAATGGGTTATCGCGGTGCAAGTATGATCACCCGTTAACATTTTGTTACTTAATTAACTACTCGACGGTATCAAAAGCCATAACATAGCGCATAAAACCATACTAGGTACTCATTTCGTAACCGCAACTGATAAAATAATCAGACAAACTAAAAATAAACTGAGAACGCAGCCAGTCAGTTTTCAGCGGACGCTGAAATGCGATGTCCTGATTCGCCGTCAAGGATCGACCAATTTAAATGTTGAATAATCAATTGCCAGCCTTCTCGAGATGCCATCAGAGGCTGGCACTTTAAATTATAGGACATAGAGACTTGATCATCGCTTGGACAGGTTAAGGCCTTCTAACGTACTCCGAATCCTGTTGGATAAATATGGATAGTTACAATTTAAATCAGTGCTCCCGTATCCCCTAGGACAACAGCTGTGTCAATCTTGCAAAAGAATTTTTGTGACCTACAAAGTTATCTATATCTCAGCATGTTCAATTATTGGAAATTTCAACGGGATAACAGAGTTTTGATATGATTATTGCGTGTGCAGAAAACAGTGCAAGCGGATTTATAAAAATAATGCTTTAAGATGTCTACCAAATTACATCGGAAACTCCAGAAATAAAAATTTTTCTCTGTTTTTTCGGAAGGATTTATTTTATTCGATCGCGCTGAATTAAAACGTAAACTGATTTTAAAGAATTTTAAAAGAGTGCCTTGGTAGTGGAGATATTAAATAAAATACTCATACTATATCGAGACGAACCAGATATTGAATCAAGGGGGACAACATACTTTATCAACAAGGACAAGATATTATAGCAATAAACAAAAGATATTGTATCAACAAGAACAAGATATTATATTAAAGGGGACAAGATATTTTGTAAAGAGAACAAGATATTATATCAAAATGGACAACGAAACTAAAACCTTCCTAGGGGTGAATGAATTGGGAATGTCCATGAGGAGATTTGGATGGCCGGATTACACGGTATTTGTACTGATGCTGGTGATGTGTTCCTGGATTGGGGTCTACTGGGGGTTCATGAAGAAGCAGGACGCAGAGGACTACCTGATGGGGGGAAGGAACATGAAGGTGTTCCCGGTCTCCGTATCCCTGGTGGCAAGGTGAATTCTTTTTTTTTTATTTTCACCTACCAATAGTCATTAATAGTCAATAATATCGTATAATAACAAAAAAAAACTCTGCCTTAAATAATATTTTTAAAAGGCATTTGCAAATTATTGAAAAATATTAAAATTTACTTGCGTTAAACATTTGTATTTATTATGCAGGTAATGTTAAAACGTAAACGACGAGTCGTAAATAGCGATCCTTGAACAGTATCACTTCTGTCCTAGATTCGAGCACCGTTGCGGTATCCTTCATAAATGTCTTTATCTACTTTACTAAAGAGCAGTAATCCGTGTGCTGAAGTAGCATAACCCCCCGAACTGTGGCGTCATGAAATTTGTAGTTTGAAGTTTGAATTTGAAATACAACTATTTTCAGCCTACATTCGTTTCTATCTTTTCTGCTGTCACAATCATATGTTTGTTATATAAATAGCAATATTTTTTTGTTGAACAAAAAAAACTTCTTAAAATGAGATTGTTGAACCTCGGGCGCAGCCGGGTAGTGTATTTGTATACAACAAAAAAATTTAAGTCTTGTTAATTATTTTTTAAGCATTGAAGATAATATTAACCTCAAATGAAAATATGAAACAGAAAAGATACAGAAAATAAAAAAGGTAACGGTTGCATCTGGGAATCGAATCTAGGACCTCTCGGTCTATCCGGGAACGACGCTCTAACCAATTGAGCTAATGCCACCCCATTATTCTCCGTCATTTTGATCGATATCAAACAACTTCTTATATCGATCGATAACAAATGAACTTCTCTCATTAATATGTTTCCATGTACCGGGTCGAACAGTACGCCACAAATTACCTTATCATTGTAACAATATAGGATCAAACGCTGAACTCAATTCCATAATGAATCGTCTGCATGTACTTGGTAATAAATATGTTTTAGACGATGCTATAAATATTGAAAGGATATCAACGTACAAATATTACTGTATTAAAGCTGTTTGTCAGCGCTTTGATCATAATTAAACTTACTATTGATTGTATTCACTCCTCAACACACAGTTTGCGCCATTGCACATTGTTATTATTTCTATGTTCATAATTGTAATGCACTGTTTTAACTTGTTTTATGTAAAAGCCCTAAGGGCGTAAATAAATAAATAAATAAATAAATAAATCAATTTAAGAACTGTTAATATCATCTTCAACTCATTCCCATATACTTTTGGCTGCTATCTTTCTATATTGACTGCAAAATTCTACCCGAATTTATTTGCAATCTAGGTAGTTTCTCGGATATACCTATCCGATTTTTATTTATATGGGATATCTATTGACTTTTTCTACATGTCTATTTTATTTTTATTTATTTATATACTTATTTCAAAAAGTATAACATAATTCATACATCATTAAATATGTTAAAAAAAATAACATATTTTTCTTATTATTTTACTTTCAATAAGTTGACCTCCAGTAGTAGCTCGTGGTTATGGTAGGTGTATTTCCATACATAATAAAATAGCAATGCGTATGCGATACGTAAATAATATTAGTAAAGGTTTTTAAAAAACGAATAGTTATTATTTTGCAAGATAGTGTACATTAACCAGAGCGAGAGACATTTCTGGGCGAGATTTTTCTAAAACTCGTACCTCAGAATATTAATATTGGGACATATATACGTTTTCTGTTGTATAAAGCCAATGAATCCACTGTTTGTCCCATGTTTTTAGGTTTTAAATGATTATTTTTTAAATCGTAAATTTAAAAAGCGCGTAAAATGTTTGTTACCAAAAATTGCCCTACGTTGAACGAATGTGAGGACAATATTAAATATTACTATGTTTGTATGTTGTCTCCGGTTTATAGAAAATGTTTATAGTCACAGACCTAAAAAATGCAGGTTTTAACGTATAAACAGATGTTTAATTTTAAGTAAAAAAAATAAAAAAATAAAAAATCGGTTTGCGAACTGTCAAAAATGGATGCTCTGAATTCGAATATTTATTACAATTAACACAAAAAAACTAGTATTATATTGGATAGATACATTCTTTATCTACATCTTTCAATTAGAAGTATCTATTGATAGATGTAGATGAAACAATAAAAAAACACAAAAAGCCCTGTAAACAATATATTTGTGTTTAAAAAGCGCTTTAATTAAAAATATCACGACTTGAAAATAATTTTAATTAAATACAGAATTCAATTAAGAATCCATTGATATATGATATTTAATAGAAATCGTACAAAATAAAAACACTTGCGGTTTTTTTACGAGAGCGGTAAATCGTTGCGAAACACGTTTTAAAAAATGGAAACTAGAAACTGATAAAAACATTTTTCAAATATTCCAGAATTCTTTTAGCCGCATATTTTGGTAATCGATAGAAGTTTAATCAAGCTAGCTACTAAATATTTTAGTTTTTCGCGGGACGTTAAAAATAAATTAATTTTAATTCGCAAAAATCACCTACCATCGTTCGACGTCATTAGCGCTGCTACCCAAATCTGGGTAGCTATCGCTCGAGTGGTCATGGGTACAATATATGATTATCCAAGGTCGGGGAGTTAATTTGATTTTTGAATCATTCGTATTTAAAAATCACCTACCATTGTTCGACGTCATTAGCGCTGCTACCCAAATCTGGGTAGCTATCGCTCGAGTGGTCATGGGTACAATATATGATTATCCAAGGTCGGAGAGTTAATTTGATTTTTGAATCATTCGCATTTAAAAATCACCTACCATCGTTCGACGTCATTAGCGCTGCTACCCAAATCTGGGTAGCTATCGCTCGAGTGGTCATGGGTACAATATATGATTATCCAAGGTCGGGGAAATAATTTGATTTTTGAATCATTCGTATTTAAAAATCACCTACCATTGTTCGACGTCATTAGCGCTGCTACCCAAATCTGGGTAGCTATCGCTCGAATGGTCATGGGTACAATATATGATTATCCAAGGTCGGGGAGTTAATTTGATTTTTGAATCATTCGTATTTAAAAAATTGGAATATATTTATTTATTCATGTATTCAAAAACGAAATCAAAAACATTAGCCACTCATTTCACTAGGGCGATCCTGTGTTAGATGAGCTACTTTACAATTTAGTGAAACGATATATAAAAACCTAAAAACACCACACCAAAATGATTTAAACTATTACATCTACAGTTGGGCAGTACGTTTTTAGATAACCACAATAATAATTTCATTGTAACCACTGATTTTGTTTTTAAATAATTAAATATTGTACCGTCTTACACCTAAATACAAGTAGTGGTGCGAACTGGTGATCGTTCTTAGCATTGGGATGACTATTAAACCATTTGTTTTGAATCTATTGCTTATAATATCCGTTGGGTAAATTTTATTCATGAAAAATTCTTTGGTAATTTGATATAAGGCCTTTCTTTAATACAATTACGTGATAAATGGTACATTAAATTTCCGAAGTATCTATCTACTCGGGAAGTGGTGTGGTATTTTAAGGATGATTTTAATGATTATTCTATCCATTCTGTATCCATTACTTTGAAAAATTCAACAAATATAGTTCTAAAATCAAATACACAAGATAAATTTCAATAATTAGATTTACAATATTATTTTTTACTTGAGTCGGGCCATGTCAGAAGTCGGAATAATAGAAGAGAATGTATGAGACGATGTAAGAATGTGAATGAAGCAAGAAGTGTTTGCCAAGATCGAGTTGTTTGGCGGTCCGTCCTCTCTGCTCACCCCTGCGGGGAAACGGCGTGATGGTTAGTTAGTTAGTTAGTTTTGATAATTCATTTATTTAGAGATGGATAGGAATGTGCGTGATATTTTTATAAAACTATGTGTATTGCTGTGCATTTTTATCTCTTGATAAGTGAAACTCTGATTACAACAAACCCTTAGTTATTTATTAATAAATAACAGAATTCAAAAGCTAAGCTTCTTCTAATTCAATAATAATAATCTGTCTGTCTGACCTTGAGAGGTTCTCAGATATCGCTAATGTACTGTCTTGCCGACAATGCCATCTATCTAAAACAGTCGACACTAAGATATTACATATACCTAGTTACTTCGTCAGCTAGTTATTATGACTTAGTTATGGTTTTCAGTTTTGTTTCAGGGATATCTTTACTGGGCACCCCGACGGAGATTTACGTGTACGGTATGCAGTACATGTACATTATTGGGGGTATCCTACTGATGGCTATCATCCTCTCCTACGTCTTCCTGCCTGTCTTTCATGAGCTTCAGGTTACATCGTCTTATGAGGTACCCCTCCAAAACCATGTAGTATCTTGCAAAATTTCAAATATTGCAGTTCATTCCTAATTAATGCTAAAACTTGTGAAATCATTTGAACCATGTTTTTGTAAGTCTACATGCTGTAAGTCTGAATGTAATTTAAATTAAAATTTAAGAATCGATTTTATACCACTAGTAAAGTGAAAAATCAGTAATATTTTATATGCGATATGATTTTTTTATGCTCCTGTACATAGGCAAAATACACTACAAGTTCATTCGAAATCAAGCTTTAAGTATTAATTATTAAGTATTAATTTAATAACAAGTAGTGCTTTGTGTAATTATTATAATGCTAAATAAAATTGCGTTTTGCAGTACTTGGAAAGAAGATTCAATAAAACAATGCGGCTATTTGGATCAGTTCTGTTCACAATAAGTCTTGTAAGTTTTAATTCGATCAAAATATAACTGCTTTTTTTAATGCTTTAAAAAGTGTTTTAAGTACAATTTATCCCATTGCCTTTTTTTCCAGATTACCTGGCTGCCTATTGTTATATATGTTCCTGCATTAGCGTTCAACCAAGGTAAATATTATTATGTCGTGATCTTTACACAACTCGATGCAAAGGAAACACTTGTGTATCAGACGTAACCGACGCAGAAGACTGCAAATAAAGTGCTGGTGTCGATTTATGGAGAAGCTGGATCTCTATCCCTCGTTCAGATCCAAACATGCATTTACATCGATGTCTTTGACATAATTACCACTATTCGTGTGGGAATATTTTGATTCTCGGCGACTAGGCGGCAGTTCATGTCCAGAGAAAGAGATAAAGTCGGGTGGTCGAGACGAATGTTGATTTTGAACTCCTAAACTATTGAAAAAAAAACTCTCATCAATTTCTAAGTGAAGGTGCTACCGGAGATCAGGTCTGCAATTGACTGAGACCGTCGTAATAGCGTATGATTATCAATAGTCATCGAATAATTATGAAATAATCTGTTTCCATTTTTTCTTAAGTTAAAAAAGTTTGTAATTCTTTCAAATTTAATAAATGTGTTTATATTAACTTATTATTGCAGGCAATACTTTCTTAATGATGTATCGCTAAAAGTATTATTTTCATTTCAGTGACTGGAATAAACGTACACATCGTAACACCAATTGTGTGTATAGTTTGTATTTTCTATACCTGTGTGGTAAGTTTATGTTATATATATATATATATATATATATATATATATATATATAATATATATCTTCTACTTTCTTTTCTTTTTCTTTAATACTAGTGATAAATTACAAAATTTACACGACAAATTCATATTTTCCTGCTATTGTACAACAATATTTCAAGTTATGATTTGATTAATTAAGCGATAATCACTCACCAAACACAAGAACCTTGTTTCTTTATGGTGAGGAATAGCTATATTATATTTTTTGTTACACTATATGAATCATTATCATATTAAATAAAAAAAAAAAATATATATATATATTCTAATTACTATCGTGATAACTTATAAGATTGACGTGTTCTAATATTGATTATGTCTTCTAGGGAGGACTACAGGCAGTTGTGTGGACCGATGTGATTCAAACCATCGTGATGTTTGGAGCTATGATGATTGTAGCCATCAAAGGGACGATGGACATTGGAGGAATATCCATAGTTTGGGATAGGAATGTAGAGAGTGGCAGAATCGAGCCCCCCAAGTACGTAAACTGAACTCTATATCGATGTATCAAATTCTTATATTATTCAGGGGAGATGTATTAAAGATAAAGGTTATTGTAATAAAAGCGAAATCTTAACCATTACGTATATGGTCAAAAGAAGAAATGTAATGGGCATTATTTGCCAAATTGTTCGATAACAGACTAGGTAACTGAAACTTAATAGTGTTTCCTTATCTACTGAGGAACCTTGGTGTCACTTTATATTGCAAGTTTTATTTTCGTAAAGACATAATTATGGCGTTAAAACTTAAAACTTAAACTACTTGGCTTGTAGAATTAGGCAGTGGCGTGCATTGCTCTATGTCTAAATGTCGGCTGTGTGTATTTTTTAATGAAAAATTTAAAATTACCAAATTTATTAACATCTTCCGCTGATTGTTGTGGCCAACTGAATAAATGGACGTAAAAGTTTCTTATCAAATTCATAGAAAATACATTTTGATAAGAAATTTGTCATATTTTTATAATTATCATTTCATTTCTTTATTTGATTCGTTGTTCTTAGGGTAAGCTCGACTTTTCAGCCTTTATGGACTGCACGCCACTGGAATTAGGTAACTCTAACTTTAAGGATATTATTACATTACTCAGTAAAAAAACAAAGAAATTAATGAATTATACATTATTATCGCTACAGAAGAATGTCGGGGCGAAGGTCTTCAATAAGCAGCGGCGTGCATTGCTCTGTGATCAAAAGTAGGCTGTGTATAGTTTTTCCAGTTCGGGTATGATTTTGCGGTGAATGTTTGAAAATTACTATTTTATTATCATCTGCCGCTAATTGTTATGGCCAACTGAATAAATGAGTGTACAAGTTCCTTACTAAATTCATGAAAAATTGACATTTTGATCAATAATTTGTCGCCTTTTATAATGTTTTGGTAAAATTTTTATAAATTTGTTCATTTTTCTTGGGGTGGGCACAGCTTCCCAGCCTTTATAAACTGCACGCCAATGCCAATAATTACTAGTAGTCCGAATAATTTGCTGGTCTCACGAGGTGAAAATTGTATAACTTTTTACAATTTTTTTTATCAAAATACAGAATATATGATTTTTTAAGTCTAATATTGCCTGACCGAACCGATAATGTTTTTTCGTAGGCTTTCGTGTAATTTTGTTATTTTTTTTTTTTTTCAGTTGGGACCTAGATCCACTATCGAGGCATACGATATGGGCGCTGGTGATTGGTGGGTGTTTCTATTGGCTGGTGGTGAATGCAGTCAGTCAAACTATGGTCCAGCGCTACATGGCTCTCCCAAACCTGGCCGCGGCTCAAAAGTAAGGAAAAAATGTCATATATTGCAATATTCGGCGCTATTTTAATTTGTATTCAGTGACGTCATCCAATTTCCATAATAACGGGTTATATAAAAAATCTGTTGTTACAAAATCTATTTACAGAAATACGCAAATATGAAAATTATATCTAAGGAATCCTTTCTAGGATGTTTCCAGGTGGATTCATTGTCATTAAGACTTTGCAGATATGGCTAAAGTATATTTCGGCAGAAATTATTGAACAATTGAAAAATCAATCCTGAACCCCTTTTGAAACCCTAGAGCACACTACTTGCGTATCCATATCTTTTTGGATTATTATATTTAAAAGTAAAGCAAAGAGTTATTTGTGAAGGAATTTATTAACAAGAGATTTGCGGTAAAAAGTAACAAATGATAGCACTAAACACTGAAATATATCGTCTCTACATCATTTTACGTTTTTGACACGCAACGGGTCATGTAATTTGATAATATTATATCACTTCATTCCAGAGCCGTCTTGCTGTTCATCGTCGGTGTCGTCAGTTTGTTGGGCATTTGCAGCTACTGTGGAATGCTGATTTACGCAAGCTACCACACCTGCGACCCTCTTACAACTCAGCTAGCGCGGGCCAAGGACCAGCTCCTGCCCCTCTACGTGATGGACGTCCTGGGTGAACTGCCGGGGTTGCCAGGCCTATTTGTAGCGGGGGTTTTTAGTGCCGCTTTGAGGTAAATAATATAGTTCCTACCTTCTTTACAAATAATATGGTCAATATCTACCTCTTCGAATCTCTAAATTTTTCTAGAACATAATAATGAAAGCTGCTTTTTTCAGCAACATTGAAATATTATATAGGTAATAATTTATTTGATTCATTTTGAATTCGTTCTTCTCTTCTAACTAACGTGTCATCTACAATTTTAGAATGTTTAGTTTCTTTTACCATACCGTCATTAATATATTCATTATAAATAGGATTGGAGGGAAAACAGGCCCTTGGAGTACTCTTAAGTAAAACTTCATTCGCTCGAAGATTCACTTCTCATCGATATTTTTAATTTGAGTTCCTTTTAGTTTGTCTTGCAATTCGGAAAAACTCGGTTCGAATATCCACGGCAATCGTCCACATTAATGATTATCATTACTGATCAGAAAGTCAACAAAACATTAAAATGAAGAACTGAATGCAGTAGCGTCTAATCAAAAGTTATCATCATAAGAGAGGCTAGCAGTACACAATTTTTGATACCAACCCTGGCAGTGTGGCATGGAACTGGCGAAGAAAGGAAGAAAAATGACTGAAGGCAGTGGAAATGATATCCCTCGAGCGTACGCATGGTAACAACTTACGACCATGTTACGAATGAGGAGATCCGAAAAGAACAGAAGGCTGATGTAAGATAGAAGCGCTCAGATGGTTTGTACATGTAAAACGAACAGTCGGAGAAAGGACACTCAGAATAATATATGACGCTGATATGAATGGAAGAAAAAATAGGAAATGTCTTAGAAAAACATGACACGATCAAGTGATAGCTTGCAGCAAAAAAATATTATATCCTCGTTTATCACATGATAGTTGATTATATTTGTACACGTATATAGTTGATAATATTTTAATTACAGCTCGCTGTCTACAGGTCTCAATTCAATGGCAGCTGTAGTATTGGAAGACTTCTACAAACCATTTGCTAAGAAACCTTTATCAGAAAAACAAACCAACATCCTCATCAAAGCCGTTGTGCTGATTCTCGGGGTAATATGCCTATGTCAGTAAAAATATTTTTATTTTTGATAAAGTAATGGTTGGTATTTTTGGTAGATGAAGTCGGTTGACCCTTAATTTTTATGCATTTTAGGTTTGGTCTTTGTGGTTGAAAAATTGGGGACCGTTTTACAGTTAACCATGAGTTTGAACGCAGTTACAAACGGAGCATCTTTGGGAATATTTGCAATGGGCTTATTTTTACCCCGAGTCCATGCAAAGGTAATTATGATGTGATATAGTGTGTAGAGAATAATATTTTTTTAAATGTGCATCTCAAAAGACTTCTTGTATCACTAACGGTGAGCTCTGCTGTTATGAAATCTTCACAACTTTTCCTGGCAAGAAAAAAGACTTCGAAAGACTTAACATATGCGCAAAAAAAATACTAATAATATTAGCAATATTCAAAAAATATAGTTATACCCGCGTGACGGGTGGGTACCTTAACAATTGTTCTACCAAACTCAATTTCATTAAACTATCTAACTTTTTTAGTGTTTGAGAACATTTATTAAATTTTTTTAAATTATTAATATTTATAGGGTGCCTTAATAGGTGGAGTGACTGGGCTAGTAGTAATGGGTTGGGTGTGCTTGAGCGCTCAGGCCGCGATAGCCCGAGGGGACTTGACCTTTCCTGAAAAACCCGTCAGTACTCACGACTGCAAATACACTTTTGCACCCAATTCCAAAATGCATATAATCGTGCAGAATAATTCTACGGATGTACAACATACTGAGTAAGTTCTAGATTATTTTTTCTGTTTCAATTTTTTTTTCTAAATTCTTATTGCAATATTAATTACGGTTGCAAACACGCAGGTTACAGGTTACACGCAGAGGTTGTGCAATATAATTTACGTAATCGATGTTGGAATTTTGCAGGAATTCCAGTAAAAAAATTTTTGGCAATTTTAATCATCAAATAATATATAATATATTTGCGCACGTTCCAGAGTGGAAGATACTCTCAGTATCGCCCTGGTGAAACACCACCATTCAGAATTGAAACGTTGCTTAAAATGGCTTTTAGCCGTGTTTGGTGACCAGATCTGAATAGCCAGCTATTCCCCACCTTCCTCTTCCCCTTCTCCTTCCCCTCCCCAATACCTCCAACCTCACAACATTCCCCAATTGGGAATGCCATAGTCTCACTAGCTCCAGACGGTTGGGAGCTGTTGGGACTCTTGTGAGGTATACATATAAAAAAAAAATTAAGAGTATATAATTTTTTTATATATGATACGTTTTAAATATTTTTAAACCCACCCAAAGCCGGTTTAACTTTCGTAGGTAAGATGTCCGGTCAAAAATAGAACATTCAGATATTTTGCTGGTTAATTTATTTTTTTCACTGGATTTCCTTACCATTGTTTCTATCAAACAATGAAAGGTTCGTAAAAAATCGAAAAAAAAATATATTTTCGACTTATTATTTCTATCGATTGTATTGTCGGTATGGTGGGCTAAAACTATGCCAATGCAATTTATATGTACATTATTCACATACGCTCTTGAAATAAATTAATGTTTTTTTTTCATAATTCCAGTGAGGTTTTCATGCTCTACCGACTGTCGTACTTATGGTACACCTTATTAGGATCGGCCATATCGATGGTGGTGGCGCTAATAGTGAGCATGGTTTGGCAACCTGTGAACGCGGACGACATAGACACGACTGTCCTAGCGCCATTTTTGAGAAGATTTTATAAACCAAGTCCTAAATCTTTTTCCGGAATACTGAAAAGGGTAAGACATTTCAACATTCATAATACCTAGGTAGGTACTTTACAAAAAAAAACGTTCCTTCTAAATTCAAATAATTGATTACATACCTAGCAGCCTCCCTTTTCGACCAAAAATCGTCCATCTTTCCACCCCTCGTCTCTCTCTCTCTCCCGTTGTTTTATTACCTTTCCTCTAATACACACTTATTTAACAAATTATGGAGATTTGAACCACAAATTCTTTACAATAATAAGGAATTCAGAAATATATTCAGATTATATTATTTTATTTTACCTACTCGTATATGGTAATTCGTACAAATATTAAAGGAATCGATTTTGAAAAATAATTATAAAACACTTTAAAACGCCCCTGACGTCATGTAACCCTGTTCGCAGCGCCATTTCAAAGCAATGTGGAGAGATTGACAACTATCGTGACGTCACCTGATTCAAAATCGTGACCGGGTTTCATGAGGCAATAAAAATTATATTACTTTCAAATGATTCATTTAAAAAAGTACTTGCATTGTAAAGAAACCTTTTTTATTTTTTATTTACTATAATTCCTCACTGAACGAACGATACGAAAATCAAACATTCGTTTTCAGCAGGTTGAATTCTCTTTAATAAATATTTTTCCATTACAGGGGAAATAAATGCAGCTTTGTAATTATGGATGTTGTTATTTTTTCAGAAAAACAAGATTGAATTATGTTCCCTGTCAAGTGATTCTGCCTCTGAACCGTTAGAAAAACAAGTTGTTTGATAACTAATGCATCCTACACATAACAACTGTCAAACAACAACAAAAATATTAAATGCTCAACATTCGGTTATCAATAATTAAATTAATTAACTTTAAAAAAGTAACATTATATTATTTTAAGGTGAAAGGAACTAACTGTATCATTTCATCATATAAAAACATTACAAGTCATAATGATGAATTTTCACTATAATTTGAATTGATTTTGTTAATAAAATACTGTTATTAAAATTATGTTTTTTTGCTAATTATGTACTGATTTACTTTGGCATGTACCGCATGGCCTACATAATAAAAGTCTAAGAGAATACAAAAGAAGTTTAGGGGAGGAATTTCACAATACTATTATGTTATAATCCAATTTGATTATTCTTAGGGATGTCCAAAAGATTTTAAATATTTTACAATTAACATACATAATATGTACATTATTAATACATCATTCACTTATTAATAAAAATATTAAAAAATATATATATTTTATGAAATAATAACTACCCCTGAGAGGATTGATCGCTGCACATTTCCATCTCGGCAAACACTCCATACTTCGTCCACATTCATATTTTATACAGTCTATTCGGAGCTTTAACAGAAACCAAATCCTCTTTTTTTAATATTTGGAACTTTTAACATATTTATTATTGGTAATCAATTTTTATAATAATGTGTAATTGTTATTTGGACATGACTACAGACCCAAATATTCGGGGTTTCATCGAATAAAAACCAATAAAGACCAGTTGTGGTTCTTTGTTTTGAATGTCTATTCTAGAACAGCTTGTTTTTTCTTTTATAATGTAAAAACATTCTGTAATCACAAAAAAATATTTTATTGTGATAAAGTTTAAAAAAAACCGACAAAAGAATTAATAAAAGAAAAGCAAGTTAAAATAGTAGGAATAATCAATTAAAAACTATTATAATTATTGAAAATTTTATTTTAGATTTTTTGGTTGATTTAGCAGATGTGCCCGGGTTTATGGGGTGAGTTTGACCAGGTCTTGGCGGCGGATGCGTCTACCCATCAACTGTGTGGTGGGCCAGATCGGGAAAGGCCACTATAGGGAGACCCTTTGACCTCTTTAGCCGGACCCTCTCGACCCATGCACTGCGATGGGAGAGATGGATGCATACGTCCGTCACTCCTAGACACACTTATCTCCAGATTCCTACCACACCTCATACCATTTTCATACCAGAACTTTCTCTCATCCTTTCCTTTAAAAAAACACTTTTTTTTATAAAAAACTATCTTTTCATTTCCATTGTATATCCATGTAGCGACATAATAACTATCGAAGAGGGAATGGAATACAGTATAGTTCCTTGCTTCATTCACATTCATATAGGCATAGTCTCTTCTGATGCCATAGGAAAAAAAGTTTTAATTCATACGTTTAATAAGTATCAAGCCTTGGAGGGAAAATAAAATATGAACTCCCATCCCTGTAATTGAGCTTTGGTAGTTGCATGGCTTCCCAGCCAGGTGACCAACATACCTACTAGTGCTTGCGGGCGTCTATGGCCTGTAACCTATACCACTAGTGGGAGAGGCAGCACATTACTTGAAATTACATGACACTTTGCTTCCGCGTTGTTTACTCTTGTTTTTACTTGGCCGCTAACTGGGACCAGGAACACTTCTAATTGTAAGTAACACCCGGCTGATATTATTCATCATTAAGCATAAGTTTGGATATTAGATTATACTAGAAAATTTTAAAAGTATTTTATTTTAATTTTAAAGATACCTTAAACCAGTGATGCACAACCTTTTTAGCCGGAGGGCTAATTTATCAATTTTCAATATGTTCGTGGGCCACAGGAGGTAGGGTGCCTACAGCTTGACATGGTTAACTTTGCAGTCAGTGACATCGCCAATGCAGATCTTTTTATATTTTAATGTGAATACCGTACCAACATCCCAACCATTATTATAAACAAAAAAAATACTTGGTACCTATCTAAAATATTGCGTTTCATAATAACTTAATATACAATCTTTAGATGCCGTATCAAAATTGATTAAAAAAATATAATTTTGATGTCAGGGTTTTCAAATAAAATTTGGTCGGGTAAATTTTTTATATTTTGTAAAATGGTAACCATTCAATAAAGCAATCAGAGAACTCACAATAAGTGAAAACATTTCAATTTCCAAGAGTAACTAACTATCTAACCATCGTGCCGTTTCGCCGCGGGGGTAGACAGAGATATTATTTTGAACCACCTTCTTCATTAGCTTTTTGATAAAGAGACACCTAGCTTGGCTCTTTGTTTGACGGCCATTTTGGTATAACGTTGTAATTTAGTAATTTAATTTATCTAACTAACTAACTAACCATCACACCGTTTCACTTCTTGTTACATTCACATTCATATATCATCTCATACATTCTCTCCTGTTATTCTGACTTCTGGCATGGCTCGACTCAGGTATTTGATTCACTTGATCATGCCATGTCTTCCTAGGGCGTCCCTGACTTCTTCTTCCATTCACATTAGCGTCATATATTCTCCTTACACTCCTTTCTTCGTTCATTCGCTCCACATGCCCAAACCATCTAAGCATCCTTTTCTTAATCTTACTCATTACGCTTACATCAGCCTTGCATTTTTTTGCCAATATCAACATTTTCCACACAATCATACATAGTTTTACCACACATTTGCCTCAGAGATATCATTTCTACAGCATTCAGACTACTTTCATCCTTCCTCTGCCAGTTCCATGCCTCTCTGCCATACATTAGGATTGGTATCAGCACTCTATTGTGGACTGCTAGCTTCGCTTCTTAGATAAATTTTTGTTAGCGCCAACCGCGTTCAGGCCTCTGTTAATGGAGATTCCTGCATTCACCCCTCTTTCAATACCCCTACCAATTTTTCCATTTCTCTTAAACATACTTCTCAAATATACAAACTCGTCGACCTGATCCAAGTATTCACCCTTGGAGGGCTAATTCAAAATATTAAAAATGCACAAGTTTGTCGTGATACCCTTTCGTATTTTGAAAAAGAGAAAGGAAGCTGTTAAATATGTATTTTGGTCGTAACACCCAGAAATCGATTGCTCTTAAATAAGAAATATCAAAACTCACTTCCGTTACTTCTATGTTTTCAGGCCTAAGATCAAACCAATAAATTAAGTCAAAATTACTTTTAATCTGATTTTTTATTATGCCAAGTGCGCCGCATGAAAAGGTTTGAGGGCCGCATGAAATGGGCTCGCGAGCCATTAGTTGTGCATCACTGCTATAAACCCTAAGATTTATACTTTGTACATAATATGGACCTTTTCACTAAGCATAACATGTGTTAAAAAGGGAGTATATCGGTTACCCACCATAAGTATCGAACTCGATCAGTCCAACTACTAGCCGTGTGTCCTACTCAGTACCCACGAAATAATAATATTATATCAGTAATTGTAATTATTTCATATTTATTATCAGTTCTTTATAATGTTCTGCTGGTGAAGCTGGTGTATAAGCAAAACTAGTGACAAAAATACAAAAAAAATTAGTAATAAAATAATAGTAGAAAATCACTACTTTTCGTGTGTTTCACTACTTCCACCGGCACATTAATTGTGAAAAAAAAAATTTTCACATGATTTTGTTTCCGCTAAAGTGGTCAAGATCCTCGACTACGAATCCAAAGTCACGATTTCAAATCCCGAGATGCGCAAATAAATTTTGTTTGACAAATTTGTGTTTTTTCACAATTTATTCACATCAAATAACATATAGTATATTTGCGACACGTTGTAGAGTGGTAAATACTTTCAGTATCGCCGGTGAAAGATTACCATTCAGAATGGAAACGTTGCTTGAAATGGCTTTAGCCGTATTTGGTGATCAGATCTGATTAGCTAGGTACTTCCCAACCTTCCTCTTCCCCATCTCCTTACCCTCCCCACTACCTTTAGCCTTACAACATACCCCAATTTGTAATGCCAAAGTCTCACTGGCTTGGAGCAGTTGGGATTCTTATGCGGTATTCACATTAAAACATACCTATATATCAGTGGTGTGCAGCTTATAAAGACTGAAAAGCGGTGCCTACCTTTCTTTTTCGGGCTTTTTGAAAAAAAATCATTTTTACCGAATTTTTGTATTTCATGATCGTTCGAAAGAAATTGTTTCTCCTTAGCCAATTTCTAATTCTTACTTGCAATTTGCCTTGAGCGCCTTATCGTTCATACGTTATGGTATGATGAATAATAATATATCAACACGTTCTGAAAAAATACAGCCTACCCTTGGTCAAGGAGGAATGCACGCCACTACTATATGTATAGGTACATTATTCTATGCTAAATCTTATTTGTTACAGAATTTCACATACATAGTGTGTATCTGATCCTTTCACAATTCTGTCCAAAATGGAGAACTGTTCGGGTACGAATAAGCCATCGGGACTCCGCCGAAGATCCGTCGGCCAGGAGCACGGGGGCCCGTTTCCCCCCCTCAAACTAGAAGTGGGCTTCCAAGTCAACGACGGGGGGGTCATAAGGGGGACCCCCACCCCCGGGAGTATGAAGATGTTCACAGAGGATGATGAGGATGACGACACTCATCGCAATAGAGCTTCAAGTTCGTTGGCTGAATTTCGTAAAAAACAACAGTCATTTGAAATTCATGTAAGTTAATTTCATACTGAGTTAATCCCATTAAGGAGGTATGACACCACATTATTACATGACTTTGTATTGAGCTAAAGTATGCACACATCCTTACACTAAGGAAAAGCAAAATTAATAGTAATTATTGTGAATTATAAATTGTAATATTAATATTTAAGATGCAGTGAGACATTTTTGAAGATCAATACAAAAATAAAACAACTTAATCAGCATTTAAAAAAATTTTAAGTCCTGTTTTATTTTTTGTGATGCCTTGCAAAGAAAATTTAAGTTAAGATGTTTCTATCTCTGTCACATTTGATCGACGATTAGTGACATTTTTAATTTTGAACATTTGAATGGTCACCTATAAACACCTATCCTTAACCCATTTAAATAATTTACTTTATTGATATTTTAGAACAATAATGGAATGTGACGGGATTCAAACATCCCAACAAACAACAACTTGACGGCCTCCATGGTCGAGGGGTAAGGCTCTCGACTACGAATCCGAAGGTCGCGGGTTCAAATCCCGGCGTGCGCAAGTAATTTTTATTTAATTAATTTGTTGTTTCACAATTAATTATCAAAAGCAATAATATAGAGCATATTTTCCAGCACGCTCCTAGAAAGTGGAAGATACGCTCTCAGTATCGCCCCTGGTGAAAGACCACCATTCAGAATTGAAACTGTTGAAATGGCTTTTAGCCGTGTTTGGTGACCAGATCTGAATAGCTAGGTATTCCCCACCTTCCTCATCCCCTTCTCCTTCTCCTCCCCAATACTTTCAGCCTCACAACATTCCCCAATTGGGAATGCCATAGTCTCACTGGCTCCAGACGGTTGGGAGCAGTTGGGACTCTTGTGAGGTATTCATATAAAAAAAAAAAAAAAAAATCCCAGCCTAACCAAATAAATTTTGAATTTACGAGTGAACTTGTTTATATGTATTTTAGATTGAAGATTGCGACGAGGAAGAGATGAGCGCCGGAAGCTCAGATGAAGGAGGAAGTCGTCCCATCACCCCCGTTCCCCCACAAATGCTCCCCGACTGCAGTGGAAACGTCACATACAAAGAGCGTAAGGGTAAGCACATAAAGGATGAGTAGGAGCGATGAGAGGAGAAGGAAGGAATAGAAGGCTGAAAGAGGTGAAAACATAACAAAGAGTGAAAGTAGCGTGAGTGGCACCAGTAGCAGCATCTAAGTTGGTATTTAATTGCACCAAAAACTCGACTAATTGTCTCATCCGTCAGATAAATATAACACAAAAAATTTATTTCATAACATTACAATACACTTAAAAAGCTGGGACAGATATGTAGAAAGGATATTGACTGCATTCAACTTTTCGAAGTATTGGCCTTATTCATTGCACATTATGCACTTTTTAGCAGCTTTTATGTTGCTAGATGGTAAACCATATTTCATAATTGTATGTATCTACGTATTATACTTGTATAAATAGCCAAACTACTATGAAAATATTCTTTGTCGGTAATTTTAAGCCAATTTTTTTTTAATTAAGTAAAAAATTTGCTTATTTTGATTTGTGCACAGCATTTAATTCTAGCACAAGTATTATTTCTTTCATATATACGTCAACAGCCATGTTGTAATGCTTCTCAGCTGATCACAATTTGATCAAAGGCTAAAATGGGCCGAGAATCAGTGGTAAAGAATTCAGATGTAAAAAAAATCAAAATTGTGCTAATCGTTGATATGATGGTAATCAAACATGATGAAGTTTGAAAAACCCTAACCTAAGTGCAAATCAAATTGAATAAATTTTTTCATATTAAATACTTATGTATATAGTTTTCCCGAATGATGATGAAATATTTGACATATGAATAGTTTACTCATTTTCGATATTTACTTTTACTACTATTCCCAATGATCATGGAAATGGATGATTTGATTTTTTATTTTTATATTATAAGTAAAAGGTTTTCTTTCAATTCAGGTGACAAGCGAGACGATCTATTACAAGTGGGGGAGCGAGACACAGAGTGCTTGACCGATGTCTCTGAGGGGGAATCGGAAGGGGAGGAAGAAGATGAACAGGGGCTACCACCCAATACCGTCATTAAAAGAACACCATCGTAGACTGACATCACTTGGTGCAGGTCAAACTAGAAAGCTAACATCGTCTGGCGCAGATTGAATAAACTCCCTGGAAAACTAACATCGTCTGGTACAGATCAAGAAAACTCCCTTATAAAGCAATATTATATTTTACATTATTTTAAAATAATTCCCCCGTAAGCTAACACCATCTGGTGCAGATCAAAAGAACTCCCTCAAAAGCTAGCATTGTCGATTGCAGATCAAGCTATCTCCTTTATAAGTTAACATCTTCTGGTGCAGATCAAAAGAACTCCCTGGAAAATAAAAATCGTCTGGTGCAGATCAAGAAAACTCCTTCATAAAGTAATATTGTCTTATACATTATTTCAAAGGAACTCCTTCACATAAGCTAACATCGTCTGGTGCAGATCAAAGGAACTCCCTCGTAAAACGAACATCATCTGGTACAAATCAAATGAATTACCTTATAATCTAACATTGTCTTGTGCAGATCAAGCACCTGCAAACTAATATCGTATTGTACAGATCAAGGAAACTCCCCCATACAACTAACATTGTCTGGTGATTCAAATTAATGAGCTCCCTCGTAAGCCAACCTCGTTCGCTGCAGAAAGACTGATATGCTGGGATAACATACATTATGGATAATGTCTGCTTTATTCAATTATCTATGTATGCATCAGTTTAATGACATGTTGAAACATGTCATTAATTTATATTTACTTTATTTTTTACCATCATTTACTTATATCTGGAATTGTGAATATAATTATGAATCTGGCACTTCCAAGGTTAAAATTTCAACTTCATTATAATAATATATTATATGTATATGTGATACAATGAATAATAATATTAGATAAATAAATTATATACCCATCATTATTGGACGAATACTTTGCTGTTTACATATTATATAACATTTTCTTTTTAGTTCTGTAGAATTAAAGGAAATAAATATGTATGTAGTACAGAATAATTTTGCCTAATAAACATTAAAAATAATAAAAATAATCCAAACGATTTTTTATTTCACTTTTGTAATCAAGTAAAAAAAAATCTCAGTAACATTTATTCATTCTTCAGCAGCAAACCGTTGAGAAATTAAAATAAAAACGCTGGTTTTGCACTTTGACTAATTTGTATATTATATTCATAAAATTTTAGGTATAAATTTTACAAAAAATAGGAAGGGTATGTAATATTTTGCGGAAATTACGCAAATCAATTTAGGTACATACAATCATTTACTATGAAAAACAAAACAATAAAAAAATTCTGACGGCACATCCAAACCTGCCAATTTGAATGCACCTAATACATAATAATATGTACAATTTGTAAACAAATAAATAAGAACATTGATTTGATCACACATTTTAAAATTAACTTAAGTAATCTTTATGATAGGGAAATGCCTGTGAAGGGTGAAATCAAAGTCCGGGGGAGTTGTGGAATCACTTTTGTGTCCGCCGGCCAGTAATTTCAGCACAACAAAGTTGGTTTTGGCCACTTTCAGGAGATCAGTTATCTAAAAAAGGATAAACAATTGAATTAAAAAGTAACCCAGGTTGCTGTTCATTAGGTCAAATACAGAAGAAAAGAAAATAAAGAACAAAACTACATATTATCTTGGTTTATAAACCCCTATTGTTACAGGTAGTAAGTACATACATATGTAGTATAAATATTAATGCAGTGGAACCCTCTTAAGATGTTTTTATCTGTAAGTATGTGCATAACTAGCAATCAACAAATATTCTTCTGCTAGACCTCGAGGGCGACTTTTACAACTTTTCCACGAGTTTTCTCACAAATGTGACTCACTGGAATTCTTATCTTTTTACCCTGCTCTCCCACCATCTAGAGCCAGTGGGACTATGGCATCCCCATTTGGGGTATGTTGTGAGGCTGAAGGGAGTTAGAAAGGAAAGGAGATGTGAAAGAGGAAGATTCCAAACTACCTGGCTATTCAGATCTGGTCACCAAAGAAATATCAAGCAATGTTTTGATTCTAAACGGTGGTCATTCACCATGGCGATACTGAGAGTATCTTCCACTCTATCTAATATTGTCTAAGACTACATATTTCCCTTTTGATGTTACATAAGTATTTAAACTGGTAGAAATGAAAGGGGAAAGTGACATTTTAAAATGATAAAACGTCTGATAAAAACACAACTATTAGTGACTTTCCTATGCATGCAGAAGTCGCAGCTCTAGTGCAGTTTTATTGTCAAAACAGAAGAATATTAAATTTTTGTAATTCACATAACAGGTGATCATTTTTGCACATGGATTTTAGCCGGCAGAAGCATGGAGTTTTAGCACATTAATGCCATTAGATTCAACTTTTTTTTTTGTGAAATAACACATAATTAAATAAACCATAGTTATATTCACCTCTTGGTCAGGATTCTGAATGGTTTCCATGAGCGTTTTGGCTTGTTGGAAATGTTTGCATCCTCCCAAGTACAAAACTACAGGATTACTTGACCTGGAAATAAGAATGGTAATTAACACAGTACATTTAAAGTTCAAGACTTACTGTGTTATTTAATTGGTAACTAATTTCAGAATTGATTTATTCATTTTTTTATTGTTATTTACCTAATTTGAGAAAACAATATGTACACTACACATTTTTTACATATTGTATGTTTATTGGATTACATAAACGAGTGAAGTTTCCACATGAAATATATACAGAAGACAAATACATTATCAAAAATTTTACCTCAGTGCCTGAGTGAGATCTTTAAATTCCTTATACTGAATCTGGGGAGGTGTCATGATGGACAGCGGAGCAAACCGGTGTTTGTAGCGGACAGCTTCATCATCAAACTGCGATATTGGCTGGGGAATCTTCCCCTGAAGCTGGAAGGCAACCAGCGCCTGAAAAACAAAAACAAACATTAATTTGTTAAGTCTAAATATTTTCAGATTATAGCAGTGATCAATTCTCATTCTAAAACCCCCCTAAAAATAAAAAATATCTCCTTAAAGAGATATTGTAAGATAGCAGTCATCCCTCATTGATTGATATTTCAAGACTCCTCGTTCGCTGGCAAGCATATTTAACTGCATCAACTCTCGCAACTACACTATCATAGGTGTTCTAGCAATATTATTCTCCCAGATTCTTCAACACATGTACATGTCAAGGAACTTCTCACAAACTATTATAGTACCATTAGTGAAATCCAGACAGGAAGACATATCTAGTTCATCCAACTATAGGCCAATATCTCTAGCTACAATAATATCTAGAATATTTGAAAGAGTTTTACAAATAAATATTGAAGACAAATTATTTACGGCAGATAATCAACTAGGTTTTAAACCTAAATTGTTAACAGACATGACAATACTCACCGTGAAACAAACTATAGAATATTGCAAGGCTAGAAAAACAACTATGTATGCTTGTTTTCTCAATCTGAGTAAAGCTTTTGACCGGGTGTCGTATGCACTGCTTTGGAAAAAACTAAAAGAAACGAAAGTGCCGGCCTCAATCACTAACATTCTGGCAATCTAGCATCATCAGCAAGAAAACAGAGTAATCTGGAAAAATAAGTTGTCCAAACCAGTGAACATGGGATGTGGCATCAGACAAGGGGGAAATTTATCACCGATCCTAATTAACGTTTATATGGATAAATTACGTGAAAAACTCACCTCAACGAATGTAGGATGTCATATGGGAAACACATGCATCAACAATATTACGTACGCAGATGACATGGTTATTCTATCACTAAACATCAAAGCCATGAGAAAACTAATAAAGATATGTGAAAAATATGCAGCTGAACACAACATGGTCTATAACCTGAGTAAATCTGTGTTGATAGCATTCAAGGCGGGCGCAGGTCCTTCAAAAATATTACCAGTTAGCCCAAACGATACAAAAATATCAAAAAAATTAAGTACTTGGGACACATCATAACAGCGGAGCTCAAAGATGATGCAGATATTGAATGACAGAGAAGATCACTATGCATTAGAGCAAACATGATTTCTCAAAGATTTATCAAGTATAGCCCAGAAGCAAAAAGGGAACTTTTCAATACGTACTGCACCAGCCTGTATGCCTCAGAGTTGTGGACCAACTTTAATAAAGAAATTCTAAAAAAAATGGAAGTGCAATATAACAACTCGTACCGAATGCTTTTCGGACTGTCCTGGTACTGCAGTGACACTGAGATGTTTGCGAAAGGGCGCATTCCCGGATTGCGAGCCCTAATCAAAAAACGGATCGACAAGAACAGAACGCAACTAGCAAAGAGCGAAAACACCCTTGTGATGGCAGCACTGGACTTCTGGCAGGGTCCCATTTACAAGCAATTGAGCCAATTCCTGATAATTTAATTTTAAAAATAAATAAATTATTATCATATCTTGTCTTTTTGTATTTGCCCCTTACAATACTTTTATCTTTTGTTATATTTTGATACACGTATTATATTATATGAAACTCGTGGGATTGCACCACCCTCCCCGAGATCTGGAATAAACATTAAAAAATATGCCAAAATATGTCTAACTGGAATAATGTATTTTCAAATATTTTTAGAAGTGATTTTCTTGTTGTTTGAATTCTGCTACTGTTGTAGTGCACAGTTATTTAGAGATCTCAACACTAGGTCACATTATTGTTCATACTTTCAAACAATGTAATACAAATATTAAAATCTTGATTCATCTTGATACGTAGTGAAGATGCAAAACTTCAAGGTCCATTACACCAGTTTTATATACATATTTTGACTTATAGCAGAATAACATTATGGGTTTTATTACTTCAATGAAACCCATATTGGCATCTATTATATTATACAGTTTTGACTGTCCTAAAACGGGAAATCGTTAAGTTAAAATTAATTATTGAGTTGCTATTAATTAGTGAGAAATAGCTAGGATGCAGGTGAGTTCTCCAGATATTGTATATTGTTTTGATATTACTGTCTGTATCTATATTTTCTCCTTAAATAAAAAAAATAGTTGGAAAGTCGAAGAATTCCTTAAAATATTACATGTGTATATTTTGTACTAAATAAATAAACAAAAAAATTGCGGGAGTGCGATATGATGTGCAAGTAAATGGAAGAAGCTGAGGATGCCAAAGAAGACATGGCATAAGCAGTTAAATCAAATGCTAGAGTAGGGTCACGTATAGTGAAGGTAAGTAGTGTAGTTACAGATGTGCGACCTATTCTCCAGACACCCTTTCTCCATCCATCGTCCACAAATATCTTAATCTGACCTTATACCCCTCACAAGCTGGTTATGATCTAGCCACAATCATCGTACCGTATCTTTCACATTGTCCCCGACTTCTTCCATTCACCCACCCTTCATAATATACTCCTGACACTTCTGAATCTGTCCATCCTCTTTAAATACTAGAAATAATTAGCTCCCTGACTAGATGGTCGTGATCATCATGACATGTCTTCCAAGTCATCCTCGACTTTTTTCATTAACTTGGGCTTCATAATATTATCATCATCATAACAATAAATTACCTATTAATCATTAATATACTCCTGAATATCCTATTTCAGTCCATCCGGTCTACAAACAAAAAGAATCCCACCTTATAGTAGCCGCCGCACAAGTTGGTCATGATCTGGCACATGAGCGCCTCCCGGTGCGCAGGGCGCACGGGCGGGCGCTTCTTCTGACGGGCGGGGCGTGCACCCCGGCGCCCTCCTGCACCACCAGCGCCTCCGGCCGCAGCCGTGGGGGCCGAGGCCTCCTGCTCCGCTACGATGGCCTCCGCGCGGCTCAGCGTGCTGGCCAGCCAGCCATACAGGTACTCGTACAAATACCTGGGGAGACAACATTAATAAATTTGTGAATTTACCTACTATAAAAAGTAAAAATAGGCATGGTATGCAACAAAAATGCTTAAAATATGTAGTGAAATCAAGATAAGGGAAAAAATATGAAAAAAGTTCATTTTTAAAAGCTTTATATTTAAGTACACACATATAAACAATTCTTCCATCATGCCATACTTGTAATGGCAAAATGTCCCTGTAGATTACTAGCGTTAGAGCAGCTTGTCTGTATATTCGTCACAGGAGAGCAATACTGCTGTAACTGCCACTGCCCACGAAAATGCTTTGTATACACCATTCCACAGGGGTTTTTTTTACATGGCTTTGGCTATTACAGCAATATTGCTTTCCTGAGACGCATGAGCCGGGGTATGAGCTCATGAACTGGAAGTAGTATGAGCTGGGAGTCGGCCGACTCTTAATATGTGCAGCCTCTTAAATAAGTCGTCATTCAATTGAGTCGTATGAAAATATTGAGCAGGTACCGTGACTCCAACATTTAACAAAATGAGTCATGACACATTGCTACACTACATACAATTAAATCTATCCCTAACACAAAGACACATCTCCCCGGGTACTATGGGTAGTTAAATAATCTAGAATTATTTGTATGTGAACATAGAAGCATAGTAACGCATGGCCTCTTGCGTTTTTGTGTTTATGATGCTATGCGGTAGAAAGGCTAGTAACACATAACCGTATCAAGCACTTGCGTTACCAACCGAAAGACTGCAATTATTTACTGCTTAAAATCAGTAAAAACATAAGATCAATCCCCCATTTGAAAGAAATATATTTTAAATTAAGTGAGGTCGAATATAATTTTCTTTATACACATTCTATTTAAAAGAGAGCATGTCATTCTTATGAATAGAATGCAGAGTTCAATATTTATTTATCTATTTTTGCAAAGAAGTTAAATCAAACTCTCCCGCATATTTGCATTTCGCAGATAGTTTTTGTGTTTCTGACCCACCAATTTAAGAATGTAAATGAAGGAATGGGGTACGAAGGAATGAGGTACAAAGGAATGAGGTACGAAGGAATGAGGTACAAAGGAATGAGGTACGAAGGAATGAGGTATTGCATTGCCTCTCTACAAGTGGGGAGAAACGGCCAGATGGTTGGGTTACGTTAGATCACAGCGCCCTTGAGGTGATTTTTCACAAAAACGGTGCTATACATATCACCTAATTATTATTATTACTATTATGCTATAATACATACCTATATTATAAACCTTAGGGTTTATAGCTTATTTATCGAATACATAAAAAATTGTGGTTAGTTCAGTCGGTCAACATACCAAAAGATGTAATGATATTCATGCACACTGTATAGCTCCAGTTCCAATCCTGACAGCAAGTACATGATCATGATCCTCAGCACGTGGTACAGGATCCAGGTGGTGAAGCAAGGAAGATGTCTCCTGGGCGGGTCAGATTTGAAGGACAGGGTGAAGAAAAAGCCGTCCATATTTTCTGCCTGGAAAAAATTTCATAAATAATTGTCACACTATATTTAAGGGTTATATTGAAGACAGAGACAGAATGAGAGCTAACCTCTCAAAAGTTATGCAGATCCCTCAGATGTTATATAATATTTGACCTCCAAGTGTGCCTTACTGTTGGTAGGCTATCTCTGATATAGAGCCCCCGGATAAGAAAAAATATTTTGACTGCAAAAAAATCAAAGAGATTCCCTATTTTAATGGACAGATTGCAATCCTTAAAACACAGACGACAGACAGAAAACATGTGTCTGTTTTACCGGTATCCCAATAGAAGATGCTCCAGGGAACTATACATTGATCTCTTCCCTCAGTCACCTGTCTCATGAGAAGTGCTTACCCAATATGGTTCCGCATCTGTTTTACCGGTATTCCAATAGAAGGTGCTCCAAGGAACTATACATTGATCTCTTTGCAGTCACTTGTCTCATGAGAAGTACTTACTCAACACAACTCTGTGTCTGTTTTACAAATACTCCAATAAAAGGTGCTCCAAGGAACTATGCATTGATTTCGCCGCAGTCATTTGTCCCATGAGAAGTATTTGCCCTACATGATTCTGTTCCTGTTTTGCCAGTATTCCCAGTTACTTGTCTCATGAGAACTGCTTGCCTAATACGCAGCAGACATTTGAGGAAAGCAAAGGGACTTCTGCGATGAAAAAAAGTAATACGAACCACAACAGAGATTTTTAAAGAAAATTAGAGCTTTACCTCATCTTGGAGAGCTGCAAAGTCATCCAGCAGGTGTGCCAGCTTGTCACGCTGCCTCGCCCGATTGTGTCCGCACACTTGCAGCAGTGCGGTGAAGGGGCGCGCGCAGCGATTCAGGAACGTATCCAGGTATTCTTTCGCCTGAAATCATCGAAGTAGTACATTAAATGTAAACAACAACTACATACATTGTGCTCGTGTAAATCTCGGGAATAAACAACAACAAAAAGTCTCCACTGATTTCTAGAAAACTACACAACACTGGCCTGTTACGGCTGTTTTTTCCAACCCGACTGAGCAACTGTTGAGCTGAAATTTTGCCAATACACTATTCAAATGCACAAATACGCTCTTCCCAACGAAATTCTCGATCAAATTTACAATCAATTTAGGATATCGAGTTTTGTGGATTAAGTTCCGCTCAACAGAGGACTAGTTATAAAAAGTGTCAACAGGGTGAACAGATGTCAGTTAAGTGTCCAACGTTATTATTGGATCGCAATGTATTTATCGCGATTGAAATATTGCATGACAGAGATTTATTTCCATTTTCGAATGTCAAAACATGTTTTTTGTATGTTTTTTAATAAAACTGAAGAGAACCCTACTAACTTTTTATAATACTTTACTTATTGTAAGTTATGTTTTGTTTTGTTTTTTATGAAAAAGAAACGTCAAATGTCAAATTTACATCTATGAAAATGGGCGGGCACTATTTCTTTTCTATGAAAGTGGGCGGGCACTATTTTATAGTCTACGAAAGTGGGCGGGCCATAGACAATTTAGGATAAAAAATGCTTGGAAACAGGCAAACAGAACGCATGCTCAACAAAACACTTGGCTGATTGGTGCCTCAGATTGATCATTCAAAAAGTTGAGAAGATCGGCCGTTATAGCCTCCAGTGTGACAATATTGACATTACACAGAAGTGAAAATTTGTCAACTTTTTACCATTTAAAGAAAAATTACTAATTATTGTAACCATTCACTAACCTGAGGATTATTAAGAATCAAGTGTCGGGGCACAAATACAGGGGGGCTGATGAAAGCCTTGACAGCCTCCTTTAGGGCTTCGGGCACCCCCGCCCCCTGGGCCGGAGCGCCCGAGCCCCCTCCCACACCACCCCCTCCCAAGTACAGGAGCTGCAGAGCGGAGCGGGACAGGATGCACGGCTGGCCTTTGCTGAACTCCATGAAGAAATCCTGTATGTATTTAAATACATACTGTCAATTCCTTTGTGTATTAATATCTGACAGTCCAATAAATACAGCAGTGAAACCCACATTATATATAAAGTACCCACATAAAACGTTTTCATGCTTGAGAAATATTTTTTTCCGGTCCTTCAGAAAACCTTAAAAGAGAATTTCACTATATTTTTAAATATACTTTTTACAATGCGTATAAGCTAAGATGTCACCATGATAATAATGACAATATTAATTATCAAATTATACCCATTTTAAAAATACAAGAAAAATCTTATTTTTGCAACATGAACCGAACTCGGGAGCTATCACTGTCGAGGCATGTTAGAGCAGGAATTATTTATTTCAGATCTATAACCTTCTGTGCAGGTGGTCAAAATAGAAACTAGCAAACTTACTGGTTGCCCCAATATCTACAGTAGCAATGCCTCCAACATTACAGAGAAGTTTGCAGATGTTCACTCATGTTATTTTTGTGGTATTTAGGATCTATCCATAAATAATCAGCATTGGTTCAACATATTCTCTCTCCAACACCAACTATTCATTATTTATACAACTAACCAGAACACTGTGGAATGAGGTGATGGTGGTGACCTTCATGGCGTGACGCAGCTTGGTGATGAGGTCATCCAAGTACTGCAGCGCCTCGGTGCGGGGCTTAATGCGTGTGTAGCGCGGGAAGGTTGGGGGCAGCAGGCGCTGGTTCACCAGGGGCTCGAACCCCATGGGGTTGGGCATATCCGCTGGAAAAAATAATTAAGTAAATTAAACACTATTTAAACACTATTTCATTAGGGTTCATTTCTATAACTCCATGCAAAAATCCATTGCTCCAAGTTCCGTATTCCAGCTCCCAAAGCTATTCTTAGTGAATGCAGCTGTAGCCACTCAAAAACAGACAAAAACACCTAACTACTACCAATACACTAGTGCCACTAGCGGAAAAGTCCCTGTAGATGCTGTTGTCCAAAAACAATGGCATTCACAACTCTTGACTTGGATGGGCCATATCTCTTCACCTCGTTTGCTAATCGTTTATCCAATATAATGATCTTAATTGCTGAAAGTAATATACATATTACATGTATGTGTGTGTACCTCAGTGTCGTGCATTGCTCTATGACAAAAGGTAGGCTGTGTATTGTTTTGGAATGAAATTGTGCACTCAATATTCGAAAATGGCTATTACAATATCACCTTTCTCTGAATGTCATGGACAGCTGATCAAATCAGCATACAAGATTCATAGAAATACAATGTGCTTATAAGAAATTTTTCGATTTAAAAACACCAAAAAAATTATTTCTTTTTATGGTTCATTTTTATCAGCGTAGAAACAGTTTTTTAACCTTTGTGGACTGCATGCCACTGATGTACCTACATATAATAATGTACCTACTGAATCACGGTAACTCTTATTATTATATACATTCCTCACACATTATAATATAAGCTCTACACTTTAAATCCCGAAACAGAAATGTTAATTTCACACAATATGTTTGTGCATGTGTATCATATGTATCCATCTTAACCACCTTCCTGGTCCACGATCAACAGATTAGGGTACTCCCACAGCCAAGGAGCCTGCAGCATAGGTGGGGCCTAAAAGACTTGCGATCTTTGATTGTAAATTTGTATTAGAAAATTGAAAACTTACAGTTTTCTTCCGGTTGTGTTCCTTTGCTCACGGTCTTGTTGATGATGATCATCATTTCCGAGCATCCAGCCAACAATCGGATGCAGTCATTATTAGCTTGAGTTTCACGTTTCGTGAGCAAAGTTAACGTTTGGTAAAACATTCTGGTGAACTTAATGCGTGAAAAAAGACCGATGAGCACTTCTCCCTGAAAATAAATATCACATTGTAAGTTAACTTGATTTATTCATGATATTTAAAGAATAAGAAATTATTTACTCATACCTCTATGGGATTATTCCTCGACCTCCGATGCAGGTCATCTTCTTGCTCCCGCAGTCCAGCGATGCACTTCTGTTCGGTAACTTCGGCGCCAACATCGTACCCCGCTCCCCCCTGGGGGTTGGAGCCTAATCGATACCCGTATCCCATTGGCTGGAAATCTTCTTCTTCAAATACTTGCGCACTAAAAAAAAATTATTGTAAGCGATCAGTATGGTCCTGTCACTGAGAGCTCTGTTGTAACGTCTCTTTTTGTTACATGTGCCGTTCATGAGAAAGAGGGAGAGGTTATAATGGAATTTTCAGTATTATACAGTGGTCTGACTAACATCTCAAACTGCGAATTTATTTATATGGAAAATTCATGCAGTGGTAAATGATTAATTTTGAACACTGCAGATATTTTATTGATTCGGCAAAAAAAATTCTCAATCGATGGTTCATTCTCAAACCCATGACCGTTGGAATTGTAATATCATCTTGATTGCAAAAGAGAAACACAGATGAGCTATCAGCCTAGAGAGAACTGTCAGCGTAATATGTGTGAGTGCCGCAAGAACCGGCCAAACTGGAGACTTAAGGGAGACCCATGTCCAAAGGTAGACCCCAGAATATGTATAAGCTCTCTGTAACATATTATTATTTGGCATATTGAAGTATTGTGTACTAACATATTGATGTAGTTCCTGATCAGGTCCAGTATTTTGTAGACCGCTATACAGAAGGCCTTGAGGGTCTTATCACCGATGGCCTGCGGCTGATGCAGGTACAGATTGGTGAACACAGTCTGGGCGAGCGAGTGTCCCTCGAGCCAGGAGACTATGCACGAGAAAGTGGCATCCATTACACCGATGACTTCAGACGGAGCTAGATTGTCTAGTTTCAATTTGCCAGCCTGGAAAAATAAAGAAAAAAGGTTTTATAATATGATACCAAACATGAGTTCCAACTGCCTGCAGTCAGTGGAATAGTGGCATATACCCATTTGGGGAATGTTGTTAGGCTGAAGTGGGGGAGCGGAGTGAGAAGAAGAAGCAGACGGTTGGAAAGAATCTAGCTATTTAGACCTGACATTTATTATTTTATTTAGCTTATACATAAATATGTACGATAACCCATATAAATCCAATTATTTTATTTTCCCTTGCCGTGTTTTGAATCTACGAAGGAACTGAAACTAATACAAATAGAAATTCAAATTAAATGTAGATAATAAAAGTATGTTAATGTAGCTTACCTGCACAGCCTGTTGAAAGGTTAACGGTTTGGTAGTCCCTCTGTTACAATGCATTCCGGCATCCATTTTGGGGTCCATCATTTCAATGGCAGACATAGCTTCAAACAGCCCAAATAAATCATCATGCAGCAGTTCCCCAAGCTCCAATTCTAAAACACAATGTGAGTTTGTCACATTTTTATTAAGCTAGCCGAAACAAAACTATTATAACAATCATTTTCTTCAATAAAACATTGAAAAACCAAATATACTTCATATTATTTTTCAAACTGCCCCTGTTCATTTGTTTTATTTATTTATTGTATAATATACGCCCTATATGGGCTTTTACATATAAAGTTACTTATAATAAACAGGTGCAAAACACATCACAGTAGGTTCAAAGATAATAAATCGAACAAATACAGGAATAACATAGTGTAAGTACCATTCTCAGTAATAAGTTCAAAGGCGAAAAATCAAAACATACCTCGCATTCACTGTTACTTATACTCTAGACCCATATATTAATAATTATACAGGATGTATGCAATAATCGTTGTTTGTATTTGTATTCAGAGCAGTTGAAAATGTCTACTATATCTGAATATGTATTACCTACTGTGTGAAGTCGAGGTACCAATGAATATTTGAAAGACTCAGTTCTGAAGTTATTGTTACAGTTAAACAAAATTTTAGATAGGGTAGTTCTAGTTGGAATATTAAATGTAATTAAGCTGACTATATCAGGGCTGTCTATAAAACCATTTCCAATTTTGAAAATAAAAATTAACTCAGAAACAATTCTTCTATCTGAATCATTTTAATGTTTAATAATTTTAGTTCTTTCATCAAGTTTCTTCTGTTTTAATAATTTTAGTTCTTTCATTAAGTGATTGTAATTTATAGTTTCAATAGGTAAACCGAGTTTATAGTTAACATATCTTAGAAATTTATGTTGAATTTTTTCAATGGAGTCGGAATGAATTTTATAGTGAGGGGACCATATAGAAGAATTATATTCGACTTGACTACGAACTAAGCAAGAGTATAATAATTTTAGTGTTGAAATATTCCGAAAGTCTCTGGCCTTTCAAAGAATGAAGCCGAGCATTTTTAAACCTTTTTTAGTAATAGAATTGATGTGAGTTAGAAAATTAAATTTAAAGTCGAAAACAATGCCAAGATCATTAATTTCGTTGACAGACGAGAGAGAAATGTTATTAATTTTATATTGAAAATTGAGAGGATGATTCATTCTAAAAAAATTGATCATATGACATTTACTAATGTTTAAAAGAAGTTTATTAAGTTCACACCAATCTTGTAATTTATTTAAATTTAATTGAATGAGAAAGCAGTCTTCAATAGTTTTTATTAGTTTGAAGAGTTTTAGATCGTCGGCGAAGAGCAGCACAATAATACTGTCATCAAATACAGTTATAATATCATTAATAAACAATTAAAAAAAAGTATTGGGCCTAAATGTGAACCTTGCGGTACACCACTTGTTGTCACGAATTTATATGACAGGTTAGAATTGAATGTTACTTGAAGAACTCTGTTGGTAAGGTAGCCTTTTATCCACTCTAATAAATTACCCTCTATACCTAGTTTACAAAGTTTATTAAGAAGGATTTTGTGGTTTACTTTGTCAAATGCTTTAACAAAGTCTGTATATATTGAATCGACTTGGGTTTTTTCTTCAGGCGCTCTAGATATAAATTGTTCATATAGAGAGATATTTATTAAAGTAGATCTGCCCGGCATAAAACCATGTTGATTAGATACAATGATGTTATTAATATGCACAGATATTCTATCAAGTAATAGAAACACCTTGGGGATTATAGAGAGCATACAAATGGGTCGTTAATTAGTGACATCATGAATATTGCCTTTTTTTAATACAGGTGTCAAGTAACTTTTTTTTCCATAGATCTGAGAAGCAACCAGTGTTAAGAGATTGGTTAAATATCTGACAAAGTGGCTTGGCTAATATTGAAACACAGTTAATTAGAAACGCTGGAGTAATATTGTCTGGTTCCGCTTTTTTCTTTATGTCGAGTGCTTTTATTTTACGTATAACATCAGAGACGTTTAAGTGTAGAGGAGGAATGTGGACAGATTTCTTAGGATGAAAAGGAGGAAATTGATCGTTAGGGATGTCGCTTTCATAAACACTTTTGAAAAAATCAGCAAACAAGTTGCCAATTTCTTTAGTATCACTGCTACTTTTTCCCTCGAAATACATGGATGTTAGTAGGCTTGGTTTATTTTTTTTTGGTGTATTGATGTGTTTGAAAAAGTGTTTAATATCAGAAGGAATAGATTTTTCTGTATCAAGTATGTATGTGAGATATAATTTTTTGGAAAGTGTTTTACAATCAGATCTGTATTTATTAAAAATTTTATAATCTGAGATGGAGTTGCTGTCCTTATAATTTTGTGACAGATTTTTTTTATTTTTTATTAGATATTTTAATTCGTGATTAAACCATTTAGGGAACATTGAATATATGATTTGAGTTGAGGGTACAAATTTATCGATAGCCGTGTTGATGATGGGGTAAAATGATTCTAAATTATGGTTAACATTAGTGTTTGTGTCTAGAAGAGACCAATCTGCACTTTCTAGGTATTTTATTAACAGTGGATAATCTGCTTTGGAAAAGTTATATGAATGTGTCCGAACAGATTTTGAGTGTATGAGAAGGTCATAATTCGTGATGGATATGTTTAACGGAGGATGGTTAGAATCGATGGGGAGAAGAGGACCTACGGATTTATATATTTTTTACTGAAGTATCGCTACTAAATGCGAGGTCTAATAAATGGTGATTAGAATTCAGTACATCATTAATTTGTTTAAGACCTAAGAAGTTTGACATATTGATAACTTCATAAGCATTAGCCATTCGAAAATAGAACACCATTTCAAGTCCCTTGAAATATATTATATCTGTATGGGTGAGAACTTGATCCCAAAATACACGAAAATTCTAAAAAATGGTACTTTTATTACTACACTAGCTGATGTGTACCCGGCCTTGCTCGGGATTTTTTTTTTTTAATAAAGTTATGAAGTTGTGAATTCTTGCTTGTCATTAGGGTGCCATAATTGATTTGACAGCGAAAGTAACTATCTCCAAATAAAGAAACATTCATTTGTATATTTTATTTCATTCCAAACGTTTATTTTTCAAAATATATCTAAATCATTATGTTCTTAAGTAGGTACCTACTCGTGTTTTCCATTTTGAAAATATTCTACCAAAAAAACCTTCTTCTTTTGAATATGCAATCTGTGGCTAACCAGAGTGTTATATCTATGGGCTAACCTAAATTCAACATTTTTCATACTAATTTTAAAACGTTACAGCAACAGTTTTACATATTGGATTTCATTGAAACTACTTTCTAAACATTCCCGGCACTAATAAAAACAAACTGTGCTATTTTCAGCGAAACCGGTTCAGTGATTTTCGAGAACATCGAGGACAAACAAACTTACATTGATTTTTATACATATTATAAGCTAATTAGATGCGCATTATTAAAAAAAATTATTACGAGCTTACCTTTTATACTTGACATAAAATCATCTGTCACTTCTGTCCAATTGTAATGAATTTCAGGAGAAGCTGGCAAAGGATCCATCATCCTAAATAAAAACAGATTAATCAAAACATTTCCAATAAATTAAATCAATTCATAATATAAAAACATAAATTCAGTTAGAATTGTGTACAGAAGTAATAAAAAGGTTTTATATTTTATAACCTATAACTTTTGACAGGGAATAATATAAAACACCCTAGTTTTCAGCAACACATAACTCTTTGAAATAGACTAGTGAGATCAAACTTAGTTTTTTTAATAATTAAGCCGAAATGAAAAAAATCTATTTGGATTCATAGAATTCTGTGATCGATATTATATTATTATATTAATTTCTTTCTAAGGGCCCTAAGCTGATTGAGGAATTCTAATGTAACTAGAAAACACAATTAACATACCCATCATTTTCACAGTAATCAAAACTGCTTTCTTGTTCCATTATTAATTTAATTTAATGTGCACTGAAAAATTTTTCAGACAGTATTTTCGATCGCGTCAAATTTGACAGTTTCAGAGAGTTCCATAGATATACCACTCTCGCCAGTTGGTCAGTTCTAGTTTCTGTTTGTACTGTTTTTGGTAGTTTCAGTATTCTAATTGTCTATGCATTTCAAATGTTGCCACAAAGGTGAAAAAAATATATATGGGAAAGAAAAGTACAAATAAGTACCGTCGTACTTTCACGGAACCTACAACCGTGGGCCGTGATGGCTCAGTACATTATTTCAATAGTTATGCAGTCTTCTATGTTATATTGCCATCCTATGCTACATTCTCCTTCTTGAGTCCACATCGCAAATAAGCTTGCAGTGTCCATCGATCGTTAGAGCAGGTGTCTGGAGGTTGAATTTTTGGTTTATATTAGTTTAGCAGTGGTATCATCTCACGTGTCCTCAATTATCCTCTTTAATGTGATTTTATTATGGTCACTGCTGGAAATATCCCCTAAAACTCAGGTCTTTGAAAATTTCCCTCGCCTGTATATATGGGTAAGTTTAGTACATAATACTTAGCTCACATTTACCGTAATATTGACACTCCTGAGATTTAAAATATATATTTATAATAGGGGTCTAAAATAAAAGAAAACTCGTTGTGTCATTCACATAAATAACTGTAATCATGTAAAAATTAAGTCTAAAGCAATAAATTAATAATAAATAATTTACACAGGTATATGTTTACTAGTTAATAACGCTTCCTATAGTTTAATAATCTCTTTGACTCAAAGACGTTCATTTCTTCAATATAATCTTCAGATATTTCATTTTCGTTTGTGCTTTCTTCTGCTATTGCATTTAAGGCAATTGTATCAAGCGGAGTAGTAGTTAAAGTGGAAAGATCCTCCATTTTCTCTGTAGTGGTCACATCAAGTAAAGTATTCATCGTTGACATAATATTATCAGATACGTTTTCCATAGCAGAAGCGTCACTGAGCGTATTTAAGGTAATCGCGTGGTGCATAGAATCCATTGCGGATTCCTCAACCTCGTCCTCATCCTCATCCTCATCCTCATCATCATCAACCATAGAACTCATAGTTGATATGTCGAGCATTGTAATCAGAGTTGAAGAATCTTCCACAGTAGAAGCAATACGCTTACTATCTAGGGTTGTCTCATCGAGCATAGCAGCCATAGAAGTCATTTCAAACGTGTCGCTTGTTGTGGCCATTTCAAGATCGTTTTTCATATCTTTTATTTCAGTGACCGCATCATAAACTACTCCAGCTGGTGTGGTATTATCGTCTGCAGCAATAACTCCACTTGACTCTGTTTCATCTGGTTTGACAAATGCAATGCCGTCTGCTCCCAGCCAAACGCAATCGAAGTGCAGGACCTTAAAAAAAATGTTTAAATTATTTGATGTTAAGCAAACATTTATTTTTTCTTGGCTGTAGTTCTGTAGGAAGTGGGATACTACTAAGAATATTCTAATCCAGGTGAGTGTTTAGTGTTAATTTTAAATATAACGGGGTTCCGTTAGATTCGCCTATCTTAAACATATAATCACCAGTACTCTGATGGATGATGAAGACATTGATAGGCAAAGACGCGCTCTCAGCGTAAAATCGAATATGCTCAGTAGAAGATTTCGCCTTTGTAGTACCGCTGTGAAAAGGACTCTATTCCTTGCCTTCTGCGCAACGTTGTACACCTGCGAACTCTGGGCAAACTACAAAAAGAGTAGTATGGAAAGACTTCGCGTACAGTACAATAACGCCTTCCGCATAATGTTTGGCCTCCCCAGATACTGCAGTGCTTCCAGTATGTTCACGGAGGGGCGAGTTTCCGGTTTTGCAGCCCTTATAAGATCCAGGGTGGCTGGAATGAGGGAAAGAATAAACAGCTCCAGGAATATCCTCATCATGGAAGCCCGCCTCAGTCCAGCCTCCAGCATCGACGCATACTGGACAAATATATTGGCCCCTCACAATATAAATGCCGCAGCACCCTTAAGGAGTTATCTTACTCTTATTTAGTTAAATTATTATTTTTCTTTATTTATTTATTTTTACGATGTGATTTATGTATATATTTTGTATATATTTTTTTTATAACTATTGAATGTATATTGTTGTATGGAATGTGTGGGACTGCACTAACCTCCCCACATACCGGAATAAACATTTATTTATTTATTATTTAAACGGATTGCAATCTTTAGAGCACAGACATCAAGTGAGAATGCTGTCCTTGTTCTACCGGTATTTTAATGCTAGAAGAACTAGCGTCATTGATCGCTTCGGCACCGGTGCATAGTCGAGAAATACGCCTAACGCGCGCCCAACATTTTCACACGGTTGACATTTGTCACATGAGAACGGGTCGCTTCTACGACTCATTCTTGTGTTAAACAGCTCGGCTGTGGAATGATCTGCCGGCCTATGTGTTTCCTTCCTACTACTACAACATGGGCCTCTTCAAGACCCGAGATCACTCCTTTCTATCCTCGAAAAGACCCTCCAAATAGCATCCCCAAAGACGATATAAGCCCTGAGAGAAATTATTTCCCTCAGAGCCTCCTGTGTGGAGTTACTGTAAAAAAATAATAAGAACTGCGTTATTGATTTTTAAATAGCAAAGGAACATGGGCCCAGTGTTTCAGTTGGTCTTTAAGCTCGCTATCAGAAATATTTACGTTCGTCAAGTTGCTCTCTGATAGGAGCCCTGTCAAGATAAGCCGTGTGATACCATTACTAAATATTTCTGAAATACCGGGCATACGCTCCCTATCAGAGATGTTTAAGTAATTTTAGTAACGGTATCACTCGGCTTATCTAATAAGGATTTCTAGCATACTTCTCCCACACTTTCTAGCAATTTGACGGACGTTAATATCTCTGAAGCTACCAACTGAAATACCGGGCCATCACCAATATTTTTTGCGAACCCAAGGTGTCATCGCGATTTTTATTATTACGCGGGGATGTTTACCAGTTAATTTTTGATAAAGTCCAACACACCAATCATCATGGCTCCATATGCGAGGAAACTAATAATGATTATTTTTTTTGGTGGATCGTCAATTAGTTGTGAAATTATGATAATCGAATCGCTGAAAACAAGCCATGTTTTCACATCGGAAGTTTAAAATTCCTATTTAGACTGTTTTAGATTGAAAATCATGCTTACTCAATTAATATCATTAACGTAAAATTTTATAATCCAGACTCGTTCTACACATAGAATATTGAAATAACACAACGTCGGCGGAAATGCTAAAAAAATACATATTTGTAAAAAGCATTTACTCTGTGGCTTGCCATAATTAAATATAAAAACATAAATTTGTTTAAACCACTTCAATATAACATGATGATCGACCGATTTCTGGTATTAGCGCTAATGGTGACACCGAACACTTAATTGACGAAATTTTAAATTTAAAAAATTAACTATTTTTTCGGTACATATACAACTAATAACAGATTTTTTGAAATCCCTTTCAATGAAAAATAAAACAAAACCTAATTCACAGATCACAATTGTGAATTAAAAATGTAATCGAGTTATGTTGTTTTGGATTGTTTTTTTTTCTACACATTATTTTTTTTTTGACTCGAATGCGTAAAAAATGTAATTTTTAGAACAAATTTCAAAGACAAATTTGGTAGCTTGGTTGTGCCATGGTAATGAAAAAATAATTTCACTATTTTATTGTCAAACTATAAGTACAAAAACCATGAATTTACCTACCTGCCTACCTACCTAATTTAATTATTTTTAAGAACGAATATCGTTTTTTTTTATTTGGCGATTCTAATAACTCCTACCGATACCCCTACTCCTACTCCTACCCTTTCCCTTACCCTTACCCTTTCCCTTGCCCCATAATTCTTTCAACATCCATATCACCATTTACATCTCTCGTTAACATGCATACTTCCCAAATTCACAAACTTGCTCTAAGTATTCATAACTTTTATTCTCGGGTTGTAGATCAAAACAAAATAGCATCGGGGCGTTCAAACTCGTAGCAGTGAGCTTAAACGTTTTGCAACTGAAGTCGAATGTTGTTCTATTTTTGTTCCCATTTGTCCACATTCCTTTTCCTCCCTGGTGACCTCGGAAGTCAAGCTGAAGTAAACCATATTGAACTGTTAAAAAAAACACATTATATTGTCTGTAATTCGACCCCGTAACTTCCACCGCTGAGATAATGCGTAATATTGAAATATACATACATACATACAAAAAAGAAACATAGATACATTCTCGAAATTTATATAATATTAGATTATGTATAGGATTTTGTTTTACCAGAACAGGCGCGGAAATAATTCTTGTTTCGAAGTCAATGCACACGTGAAGGTTGAAGCCTGAGATGTAGATATCATACACCTTTATGCATAAATCCACCCCTGTTGGTACTCCGCTGATGACTACGGGGATGCAGAACGGAGGAGGGTTTTTAGCTGAAAGTTTTAAAAATTTTAAATACATCATGGGTACCTTTTCATGTTGGAAAACCGCATAAATACAGTAGCAACTTCCGGGAAACTTTAATTAGATGCCCTACAACCAATATTATTCTATTAATGATGGAAACAATACTAATAATAAATAACATTCTAAGTAGTTTCGAAGACGTTTAGAAGAAGTTTTGGAGAAGCTTCGTGTGACAATATTATTTAAAAAAATCATCAAACAGCCGCGGATTCCCCACGCCTGAATTTGTGTTTTTTTAATAAAATCTTTTATTCTGATATATATAAAAGAATAGGAAAATATTTTGAAATTTAAGAAAGAAGTGACGAAATACGTAAAGTGCAATTTTTAATGGCGTAATTTTTAAATTTTGATTTGTGATACTTAATTGTATGTAGACGTAATGTTGATATTGGAATACATGTAACCAATGTACATGTGTTCTATTTTAAGTTAAATAAATATTTATGTAAGTATGTTATTTTTCAATTACCTGAATACACATTGTGTATAAGAGCGTGCTCATTGACAGATACATCCAAAACCAGTCCAAATAAAGATGGATCGTATGACACATTTGCACAAGCTGAAAAAAAAACACGTATTATTAATGCATGAAATCAGTCAAACCAACGCAAAACTCTTTGAAAAAATGCATCTTGTAGTGAAGAGTTCACTTTTACGTATTCAGGCCACTTATATGTTGGTATATTTACATGATTAATGCGGCACATGCTAATATACTTGGTTGATACAGACACTACTTACTCTCATCACATTCATATATTAATTGTTTTATGAAACATACTCCTCGGAGATTCTTGAGATGACCCGACTCGAGTAATTGATTCATTTGATGAGGCTTGTATTTGAATATACTTGATTAAATATGATCATAATATATCTCTGACTTTTTCTTCTACCCACTTGTCTGATATGTACATTCTCTTAACCCTCCTTTCTCCTCCATCAAATCTACTAGTTCAATCCATCTAAGCATCGCTCAGGCAGTCATGCTTTCAGATATCTCATTTCTACTGCATTCAGTCTACGTTCGTCCTTCCTCTGGCTTTATATTATTCGCCTGTAGATAAGTTGGGACTACCGAATAAGCGTACGATAGTTTCTTTGGGGTGGTTGTGGTCTAATTAAACTAATGATAATAAATACCCTTACCATTTTTACTGTTCATAGAGGTAATATAATACATCAATGTTACCATAATATATTATAATGAATCACTTAACGGTGAACGGAAAGTAGGGAAAAGTATGATCTATATTGACAGAAAACTAATGTCGCCAAATTTGCATATGACTTTTCGAATCCTAGGCCCCAGACAGGCCAATGAAAACGATTTTTTGTTCAATTTGGGAGGCGGGTATGGGCATCGCCGTCCCAGGAACCGCAGTGGGAGGGATGGATTAATATGTTTGTCCCTCCTGGATACACCAACCCTCAGATTCCCACCCACCGCTCATTCCCTTTTCCTTCCCAGAACTTCCTCTCCTTCCTTTCCTTAAAAAGAACCTCCTCATATCACCACAAATATTACATAGGCCTTGAGGAATTTTTTTTTCGTTGGAGCCTCCTGTGTGCAGTTTTAGTTAACGTAAAAAAAAGTAAAGGAAGATTTTCGGTTTTTGAAATTTTTTTGATCAATTTCATGCGAAATGAGGAAAAATATACCATAATTCGGGCACATACATACGCCTACAAAGTACTTCTATCGTTTTATATCTTCTTTAAAATGGATCCCACCCATCGTGTGTCAGGTCACTAACCTAAGAAAGAATAATGAAGGCTTTCCAGATGTCCTACCTTTGTTGTCGAAGTTCAACTGAGGTATTTTGATACCGGCACAGCATCCGCACTGACGATCCGAGCATGCACATGGTTCTCCTATGAAAGGAAGCCTCAGGGATTGACCTGGTCGTCTCCAGGGTCTGGGCATCATGTCGTCAAGGGTCTTGAAAACAAAACTCACAAATGATCACCTTTTGCGCATCTCAATTGCCTCTGAGCCACTGGCACAATCACATTGATAAAAGTTTTATCTACAATGTCGGTTATTTGTTAACATCTACTAATATGTTTAATTTAGTCGACGACAACTGTTGTTTATTCGTTGGTCATCTGCAACCGTGGTCGGAAACGTTGACAAATAATCGACATTGTCGATAAAACCTTTATCGATGTGCTTGTACTAAGGCCCTGAATATAGTTATTTTTAAACATTTTGTTGCATTTTGTTCCTCTGGACACTTGTCAGTTTTTGCAGATATTTTATCTCAAGAACTATGCACAATTCAGCACGTATGTTTAAATTGTTTAAAGATCGGATAAATAACGATTATTTGAATTCTGATTGTTATTTAATTTTTTTTTTCATCGTTTTCTATTAATTTGTAAGTAGGTACCTACTCTAAAATAATTCCCCTTTTTTATTTAGAAGGACAGCACACGCATTTCAAATCTCACTATCAATTATAGAAAGTTTAACGAAAAATCCAAAATAAGTCATTCAAAGGGTTGTAACGGCAACCTAATTCGAGTAAGAAGCCAGCAGTCCACAATGTAGTGCTGATACCAACCCTGGTGAAAGGGAGTGAGGCATGAAACTGGCAGAAGAAGGACGAAAGTCGACTGAGTGTTGTAGAAATGAGACCCTAAGGCGTATGTGTGGTAAAACCATATAACCTTGTGAAAAATGTTGAGATTTGTAAAGAATGCAAGGCTGTGATGTAAGTGTAATGAGTAACATTTAGAAAGGAACGCTTAGATGGTTTGGGCATGTAGAGCGGATGAATGAAGAAAGGAGTGTGTGGAAAATATATAACGCGAATGTGAATGGTAGAAAAAGTCAAGAACGCCCGAGGAAGACATGGCACGATTAAGTACTGTCAAATACTTGAGTCGGGCCATGTCAAGAGTCAGAATAACAGAAGAGTACGCATGAGATAATGTATGATTGTGAATGAAGCAAGGAGTGTGTGATAAGACCTAGTTGTTTGGTGGTCAGTTCTTTCTGCCTACCTAACCCTGCAGCGAAACGACCTGGTGGTTAGTTGGTTAATTAATAGAATACCACTGTACTGTAAACATAGAGCAAATAATAAATAGGGATGCCCTTACGCGCATAGAAAAGAAACCAAAATAGGGGAGGGGCAAGTTAAGCATTCCGCCAATTTAATCAAAACATCAAATAAGTAAAAAGGTTCGACATATTTACAAAAACCGAATATTTTAGTATTCAGTTCTACCCTTTTTATAAATGTTTTGTAATATTTTTAAAGGAGTTAAAATCACGCGATTTGAACGTGGACGGCAGTGAATTAGGCTGGTGCCATAATGGGTGTCACATGATATTTGCCTCCAACCGTCGAAAATGTACTTAGGGCAAGTATATTAATTCTGACGTCAGTGGTACCGAATATGGGGTAGTCTGGGTCAAGAGCCCTGTGAGTAGGACGCTCGATCAGCAGTCGGGTGGATAGAGTTAGATTATTTTCAGATCAAGTAATGTTTAGTAAGAAGATTCTACACTCGAGATGTGTGTCTTCTATTTTTATATTATAATTGTTTTAGTTACATTGAAAGTAAAAAGAAAACAAACTTACGTGATTATCGATTAAACTGTAATAAACAGAGACATCGGTTGGATGTTCATAAATCATCGCTTTGTGTCTGATCTGTTCACCCAATCGTTTTACTTCCCTGAGCTCTTCATATTGCACTGAAAATGGTAACACAGAAAAACACTGTAATATTTAATAAATCTCAAATAAAATACATAACAGAAAAATACACAGAAAAAAGGTAACGTTCGCATCTGGGAAATCTTAAATTGTAATATGATATCGATAAAAATTACTGATACGGAAAATAATTTTGTCTCATTAAATCAGTGGTAAAGGTCTGGGTTCGAATCTCAAATGCAACCGTTACCTTTTTATTTTCTGTTGAGTTTTTTTGTCCGTTTCAGATTTAATTTGAGATTTGTTAATATTTTCTTCAATGAGGTTTAAATGTTTCAACGTGTTATTCCAATAAATTCAATATAACATTTCTTTTTGTATTAGAATATTCAGATATTTTTTAATTTTTCTTACCAAAGTTTATTCTACCGAATCCGTGTACGTAACCCACAAGAGCCACTGAAAAAACTATGAACAGTAAGAACTTCATCGTATGTTAATTAATACACTAATCACTGGGTAGAATTAATTTTTTTTTTCGATTAACTTTGTAGCACTGTTTGCTGATTTGGAAGGCTTATTTTCATTACAGATGTTCCTTTTCCACTTATCTAAATCTCTCGTCCTCAGTGATCATTATACTTTATAATTATTACAAAAACAAGAACTATATCAGAGATTGAGTGCACGGTGACGTTGCGTTTAATATGTACGATATCGTTATCCGACTAGATACTAAAGCCGGTTCCTTAAAACCCCAACAAGTGATTGAGCCGAAGGTTGGAAGAGCAATGAGTGCTTCTCCACCGATGGTACATAGCAAAGGACATGGAAAGTATTTGTAACCATTTCTTTAACGACACCACGTTATTCCTCTCACTGCTTCCTGCCACTAACATTATTTGATTGCGCTATTACAGACCTCGAGCCAGGGGCGCCACATCCGTATGTGTAGACATCGCATTTTATATAAATGAGCCTTTTTGGTCTGGAAAGGAATCGGTTTTTTTTCCTAAAGAACTGCGCTGGCCATCCCCCCATCGTGTAATCAAAAATTTCCCAAAGAACTTTTTAATTTATTTTTTTAAAATTTAATGTAAATCAAATTTAATAATGTTATTATTAAGTTCTGTGAGTATTTTTAGTTTTTATTTTTGTGACAGCTGTTTCTGTGTTAAATGCCATTTTCAAACTGCCCAAATAACTTGGTTCGAACTGCAAAAGAAGTTGGTTCCAAAAAATTCCTCTTATGTTCGTTTATTTGAGGCATGTATTTAGGAATTGTTATCGCATATTTTGGCATTGATAGATCATATTTGCATGCGTATTTCGCCATTTTGATAGTGCATATAGTCCTGTGTATACTGTGTGCAGTTCAAGCGGGCAGCTGGATAACGGGGTGTCTTTTTGAACTTGCGTCTTGGAGCCGGCCGCCATTTGATTCGGTGGTCTTCATTACTGATTCTTTCCTTATCATTGTTTGTGTTAGATTCTTATCTACATGTACATACATATGAAAAAAAATTAATCAAAATAATGTGAAGCTATCCACGTAAGACAAATTAGGAGAAATTAATGCACAATTAATGAAAGAAACAAAATTAGGATGGGTATCCTAAGATGGTTTGATAATTTGTGTTTGTCTTTTGAAATAGTGGTGGGCGAAGCGGCTCGGTTTAGTGAGCCGGATCACTAAATCAGCGCTCTGTAAAGACAATTCACATGAAAACTGGACGAAATAAGTATCGTATAAGAGCGTCTTAACTGTCCCCCTACGGTGCCAGACACTCGGTTACCTGAGCCAACATTGTTGCTCCTAACGTATTAAAATTTAATATTATTTTATAACCCTAAGATGTATTTAGCAGTATAATCAACCATAATTAATAACTGTTGATAGATTGTATTATGATTTTTTGGCTTAAAAAGCAATATTGTTACGAATTTGTATGGGGAAACACAAAGTCCCGCACCGTAGATCGCGTTATAATTTGGCACCGTAAAGAAAGTGTTAAGGACGTCTTTAGAAGGACCGAGGGAGCGAGGGAGAGGGCATGGTGCGGGGGGACGAGAACCGTCATTCAATCGAGCCGGATCACCGAATCGGTACACTACAAAGAGCTGATTTAGTGATCCGGCTCACTAAACCGAGCCGCTTCGCCCACCACTATTTTGAAAACACATCGTTCAAATTTTAAAATTATCGATGAATATTTATTTAATAATTTTGTCTTTTTATAAATGCATTGGCCAGCATCACGTATATACCCTGTGTTCAGATTTTTCTACAGCTGTCTTCCCCATGTGCGTATATGGTATCTACCAGGACCGATTAGTAGATTATTTCTAACCTGGGGCGGCAGTACCCCTTGTGGCGGCCCTGGCTCGTGAGAACATCCACTGTAGGTGATCGTAAAATCCTCTGATCGATAAATTATCGGCGACAAGTATCGCCAATTTTATGAAGATAAGATTTACAGCAGATATTATAATATGCAGAATGACTACAAAATTTACATAAAATTACGGTAATTGAATATTAACAAGAAATAATTCATTGAAGAAGATAATATTAACAAATCTCAATGAAACATGAAACAGAAAATAAAAAAGGCAACGGTTGCTACTGGGACTCAAACCCAGATCCTTTAGTCTTACTGGGACTGGCGGAGATGCACATTGAGCTATTGAGACCTAATTATATTTCGTCATTTTTTTAAATGACCGAAAGTATAATTAGGTCTCAATACCTCAATGGATAGAGACGCCAGTTCCTATAAGACTAGAGGATCTAAGTTCGGGTCCTAATTGCGACCTTTGCCTTTTATTTTCAATATCTTATTCCGTTACATATTTCGTTGAGATTTGTTAATGTTTTCTACATCAATGATTATATATTGCAATGAGATTTATAAGCTTCAATAAGTTATTCCAATAAATTGAATATGAAATAATTCATTAAGTACAAATAAAAAAAAATGCAATGATGGGATTATAATACCCATATCGATGAAAGTGTATCTAATAATTACGAAATAATACAATAAGTGTGATAAATATATATTTGAAACAATATGCATTTTCAGTAATTATGTATTAGGTTTCATTAGTCCATATCCCGCCCGGTGAGTGGTGTTCTGTTTGCAGCTGGACTAGCCGAATTCCATTCTTTCAGCGGTATTTGAGAACAAGTGTTGATATACAGTTGTTCATATTAGTATTAGCCGATTAAAAGCGTTTATTATATAAGTAAATGCCACAATATAAGGGGCAGAAGTTAGAGAGATCTCTGTACAGCAGTCCTAGATTTCATCAGTTAGTGTACATCTAAACTGTGTCACCCAGCCTTTAGAAGATACGAGAGGCGAATTATTTACATCAGCAATTACCCGCCCATTTAAATCTGACCCACTATCGAGAAAACTGCATAACATTTGCATGGAAAGAGCTATAAAATACAATAATCATGAAGACTGTAGCCACAAAATGAAAGTTTAAAGAAACCAAAATTCCGCAGAGTGAAATCTTCGCCATATGCAACGATAATCCATATCATGTTATACTGCTGACATCTAAAAAGTACTGAATTATTTGTAATTTCATTTTTATTCATGACGCTCCGCTAATTTGGTGTCACAAATTATAATTAATTGCTTATTGACCTTACGTGAATTAACTGCGGTCGTGTTGTCGATGGATCATTTATATTCCACGATGATTTCTATTGCAATCAAAGCTCACACGTGACTTGAAATATAATAACAGTTTTCACGTATATAATGCCCTGAAAGAAAAGTGAATAAAATGCGGAAAGGTGGGATTTATTCATGTAAAATTGTTATTTCTTTCAGAGAAATTGATCCACTGTTCTATATTGAATTTGCCTCTTTTAAATGGAAAACTTGAGTACGAAGTAAATAGAACCGTGTCATCACCGTAGGAATTCTCTTAAAATTTTTGATATTTTGATAAATAAAAAGGCCATAAATACCTTTACGCAGATAAATTTTTGTGTACTGCAGTTGTTTACAAATTATTTTCATTTACAAATGCTGCTTTTTTCTGTGCGTAGCTACTCAAGCATGGACTAGAAGCTCTAACCCTGACTAAATCAACATATAATAAGATTGGAACCTTTGACCTATGTTTGAACAGTTTGAGAATTTCTTGTACAGGCCTAAAAATATCATAGAGGTCATGACAAGAACGTTAAAACGTATAAAAATTGTTGATACTCTCAAACAGCGCTTTGGACACAATACATTCATAATGAGACATAATGTAAAACAACACCTCATCGAAGGCAGAGCTTGTGTCTGAAAAATTTCTCAACATTTTTTCCGAGCTGAAGTTCCAAGGGTGTCAGGAAAAAAAAGGATCGTAATAAAACAAACAAGTTCCAATTTATCGCAATGATTATATTCATAAATAAATAATTTACGTGTTTTTTTTTCTATTTCGAAAATTGGGAAAATGATAAATTATATAAATAAGCAGAGCCAATAGTAATAACAGTTATATATAGGGTTTTTTTTAGTCTTGGAACGTTATCAATGTATTTTGCATGCAAAAAAGTAATACAAGTTCGTGTTCAATGCCAACGATCGAATTGTACACCGTGCAGTATTGTTTTACGACTTGCTTTAGATTGATTAACTTTTTAGAACAACCCACTATAAAGGTACATTTTTTTTAATCGATCAATCGGGTGAAAGTATCGCCTGTGCACAGTAACATGACTAAAAAATATATACTTTATTTTACATGATCAGCTTTTAAGGGGAAGAGGGACGTCGGAGGGGGATTATTTATCATAACATTATTACGCAATACGATAAACATAATGTTTTTAAAGAAAAAAAAATATTTTTTAATTTATACCTTTTGGTTTAGCAATTATCAAAACTAAATCATAAATGTGACTTTTTCTGACCGTCCTACGTATGTTGCACAAAATATTATATTTAAAAAAAAAAGAATTCGTTGTAGTTTTTTTCATATACACTGGATTTCATGTTTTTTTTTTAATTGCGAATTATAAAACTTTGGTTGAGTTCATTAAAAAAACGTACGGGAAAGGATTGCAATTACTTTTTTTTTACTTGTTTAAATTTTATGAAACATATGTAGGACTGTCAAAAAGGTCATATTTCTGATTTGATTTCAATAAATGGTAATCCTATGTAAATTTTAATAATATGTATTTAATAAACATTTTGTCTTTAAAAACATTATGTTTACCGCATTGCGTAATAATATTATCATTATTTCTAAATCATAAATAATCCCTCTCCAACGTTCCCCTCCCCTTAATGTTTTATAATTTTGTTGTATATTTTTAATATCTATAATAAATACACCCATGATTCTGTAGTCTAATATCATCAATAAGAGCCGAAGATCCACCGGGCCACATTTTCATCGTAGTCTTCTATGTCATCCCCTCCCGCGTCTATGATGCTGTCCACCCCCCCTGGCACTCCTACTCCTCCCCCTTCTTCCGGCTTCACCACAGCGAAGCCTTGAGCCCCCATTCTGCATTGGAAAAGAAAACGAATCAGTCAAGGGACTACTCTAAATATTGATAATTACATTTTTTTAAATTTTACTAAATATCAGCAAACTGAAAACACTAGAAATTAATCTGACCCCTAAATTCTGATACGAAACGCAAAACTTATTTACCAGAAAATGTTTGGAAGTCTTGTAAAAATGTTCAAATAAATCAAATAGTGTAACTGTGCTAACACCACATAAATTCATAACAGGCCAATCAGTTACTGCAAAGCCGTATCTCAAACATGCATAAACGGACAGATATAATCGAAACCGGTTGGCACGATGTTATAAATCAAAGCGGTGTATACAAAACAGAGTTTAACGTCGAAATGTTCCACCACCAAAGTTTCAGATTTTGCGCACATCATAACTCATTCGAAATAATGGATACTGAAAAACTAATATGACCCTGGAAAATCATATGCTTTGAATACGTATGTAAAATATTTAGTTGTGGAACTCATAAAAATGGTTATATTGGTTAGGTTTGTAGTGTGTCTGGCAACAGTTAGCAAACGATCAGTCTTTACATACCTAAGACAATCGAATTGCAAAGAAAACAGTTCAAAAGAGTCCCATTTTCCCTCGAGACCCAGGCACATGTGGATGTTTCTCCCGGCGAAGTAAATGTTGGAAAACTTAGCGCACAGCTTCAAAGTATTGAAGCGGGGTATACTAATGCAGGCTGGACGCGGATTTTTTCCTGGAAAAGAAAAAAATCTCTATTATAAAGCGGACAATCTGTTATAACTCTCGAAGGGTTGACACAACGTACAGATATGTTTTTAATTTATAGATCAACACAATTCTTTTTACCCCGCGATGTATTTTGAAAAACTGAGAAAAAATATAATAATAAGTTTTTTATAGTTCAATAAGAAAAAAAGAATGCCAAAAGCAGTAAGACCACATAAAATAAATGGGAAACAACTGAAAATAATTCAAATGTGTACAAGTTATCGCTATTATGTCTTGTCAAGTCGATATTAGTTCCCAGCTAGATAAATTGCCTGTTCTATGGAACCAAATGCACCAGTTGTGCGTGGTGTAATATTTTGTAATAATGTTTTTTTTTCAATCTATCTCCTAAGTGTGTTATTTTTTTTTTAAATAAGTTTGCTTTTATTGAATTGTGTATGTTACCAGTCTACGTCGGAGTATGGGGTTGGTTTTTTTTTTTTTTTTTGGGTTTGGTTTTTTTTTTACAGCAAGTATAGGGTTTGCCTAATATTCAAAATAAGTAATAATCTTATTAGATAAATACCAAAATGATGAAATTATTAACTTACCAGAAATTTTGTCTTGGTACATAACGCGCTTGTTGAGCAAAAGGGTGTAATCAAAAGCAAAGTCTTCTGGGACGTAGATAACCTTCATGCAAGCTTTCTGTGAAAACAGGTCGAGCAATGGACCGGTGCAACACATGCACTGTCCATAGGCGCACTTGCAAGGGTTAACTGAAGCCGCTGCTGGTGGAGTTGTCGGCTTTGGTGGATCCTGTTTCACGGGCTTCTGACTGTTTGTGATTGGTTTGTTAACGCTGGTTGCTGGATTGCTGATGGTGGTTCCTGGTTTACTGATAGTGATTGCTGGTTTATTGGTAACTGGCTTATTGACAACGGGCTTAATGATAGCTGCCGGCTTGACACTGGTGTCCGGTTTGACACTGATGGCTGTAGCCGGTTTGATGGCTATAGCCGGTTTGGAGACACTTGCAGCTGGCTTTGAGACAGTTGTAATCGGTTTGACAATGGTATCTTGTTTAATACTGATTACTGTAGCTGGTTTGACACTGGAATCCGGTTTGATACTAATGACTGTTGATGGTTTGGAGAAACTTACATCTGGCTTTGAGACAGTTGAAACCGGCTTAATGATGCTGGCAGATGGTTTAGGAACGCTTACCGCTGGTTTGGTAACAGTAGTTGCTGGTTTACTAATAACAGCAGGTTTATCAACACCGATTATTGGTTTTATATCTTCATCTCGTACGATGATCCTGTGAAGAGGTGGATCTTCATCGCTATGAATTGGTTTAGCAATCGTTGACGCAAGGGTTATATTCTGGCTTTCTTTTCGTCTTACTGGTTTTGTCTCTACAGTAATTGAATAATTTCCAATCTTTGATCTTATTGATGTTTTAGTAGCGACAAAAAATTCATTATCAGAATTTTTCTTATTAATGGCTGGAACAAAATCGACCCCTTCTGAAACTTGTACGATTCTTAAGTTCTCCCGCCTCCTCGGTTCATGCCATTGCATGATTTCGTATTCTGGAATATCGTCAACCTCCATCGGACTGTCAAAGAAAATCTCATAATCCGACACGGTACGGGCATCTGTCAATGTAGAATATAGAATGTTAATCAAAAAAGTACATATTTGTCAGAATGTAAGTACACATTTTGATATTGATTACAGAGAGCGTGGTTTATCAAAAACTTAAAAAAAAAATTGTTTGATACCAAGTACCCGAAGCCAGTGGGTACTATGACGTATCAAATTTAGAAATCCTGTAGTGCTGGGAGAAGAAGGAAAGGGTAGGATAAAGTTGTACAGATTTTTGTCACTATATATAGGTATAGTTATTTCAAATTTTAAGTAACTTTTAGATTTTGAGCGGTAATCTATCACCAGGGTGTTACTGAGAGCGTCTTCCGCAGTGTAACGATGTGAAAAATACATAAACATGTGATAAGGTGAAAAAACACACACGTGTAATAGATAATATTGCCCTCGCCGGAATTTGAGTCCGCAACCTCAGAACCCAGAACCAAGGGAGGCGTTTATGGATACAGCCGCCTCGGCAACCATTCATTCTCTGTCACTGGTCCCCTCAAGTGGTTCTCTATGTTGGGTAACTTACCAGGGGTGCCCGGGTACATAGAGTGAGGTTTGTCCAGGTCTTGTCGGCGGATGCGTTTGCCCACCAACTGCTTGGTGGGCCGGATCGGGGGAGGCCGGTTGAGAGAGACCCCTTGACCTCTCTATCCGGACTCTCTCCAATCCATCGCCTTGCACCGCAGTGGGAGATATGGATTAATTTGTCCGTCACTCCTGGATACAATGACCCTAGATTCCTACCCACCCCTCATACCTGTTTCCTTCCCAGAATTTCTTCTCCTTCCTTTCTTTAAAACAACCCTCTACACAGCATCCCCAAAGATGACGTAAAATGTTAAAAAAAATATTTTTTAAAAAAGGGATTTATCGGTCTGTCGGGAACATTGGGCTGAATGCCATTCTCATTGAATTGCGAAAATATTTTTTACAGAATGTGTGTAGCTAATTTTATTTAATTACGAAGGTACACAATAATGTTGGTAATTTGGTGCGTAGTTCACATGTTGTTTCACATTGAATAAATAATTCAGACACTAAACAAGTTCAAACGACTGCAATTTTCTCACATTGTTTGCGGTTGGTAGGCACCTACATAAAGTACCTAGTTGCTGATAGTAACGAGCACATATCCAAATTTATTGATATTAATTCAAACCATCACGCCGGGTCTTGGAAGGGGAGCCACTCTCGATTAGCTTCGTACGTTAATATTTTGACAGTTATGAATAAATTATTATCAATATTATCATAAATTAAAAAAACTGTCACCTGAGGAGGTTTCCCAAACAAAGGCCGCAATCAGCACGAACTTCAACAAAAATTTGCACATTTCCCACTCATCTAAACACAGCCGGAACAAAATAGACACTTTCTACCACCATTGACGGATTCTACACAGAATTTTCCGCCTTTTCGGAAAACAATTGAAAAATTACAATAATAATAACAATAACAAAAGCAGTTCGGCGCCAAAGCAGAAAGCCGGGTTCAAATGAAAACACTGGCCTTTCCTACAGAGGTAATGAATAACTGATGGCTATTTTACTATTCGTAGGTAATTCGGAGAAATTACAGTGAGACAGTAGTAGCTCGGACTACATGCAGGCGGATGTGCGGGGGACACACGCAGTATTCAGTCTTCGCCTCTCCATGCGGTGTGGTAAGGAAAAACCTGTTCCGGAGATGTTATACGGCCTTTTTCCGTGGCGACCGGTGGTAAGGCGACCCGATTTGGGTTACGGATTATTTATACCCTAATGAAAGTATTTCTGTGGACCTGACTCATTACGGTAGACGCGTGTGGTCTAAAAGATTCCTACTCGACTTCTGAAAACGCGACTCAGCGAGTACCCAAAATGAAATGGTTAAAGAAAAAAGATAAAAAGATGTTTTACTGAAGGTTCGGATGATCAATAACCTGAAGAGAAGTCAAATGGTGAATTAGTATGAGTTAAAACGGTACTCTATTGCAAAAGTAGTTGCTGATTCGTTGTGCACCAATACATGTAATATCAGCGAATTGCGATGGTAGGTATCTACTTTGTTATGAATTTGTTCGCTCGAGTTTTTATACTTTGAACGGATTGGATTGCAGTTTTTCATCCTTTTCATTAAAAGTATCTGATGAAGTTCTTCTCTCGTACATATTCGATATAGCCATCTAATAGTTTAACGGTGTTGTTATTATTATTATTTGGTATATTACGTATATATATGTTTCAAATATTCTGGTGAAACATTTTGCACAATTCAAATAAATCACCAGAAGAGTATTATGGCAATAATATCACAGAAGTGTCGCCATGGGTGCCCTATACAAAATAATTTTATATTATGGAATAAATATGGTACAAAAATAATACGCAATAGTAATACATTTATTTTAATCAGTTATTTAATACATATTCATTTGACATTCTTCTTAATTACGCCACCATAAAAAAAATAATTAACCAATTGTATTAGTCAATAAAAAGTTTATGGCGTAATTATTTTTATTTAATAAATAATTTAATATTATGTAGGAACCTACTAACAAATATGCCGTAATGATGTGATAATCACTTATCGAAATAATTGTCAGTAATCATCATCAAGCAGGTCATCCAGCACATCACCATCATCGTCACCGCCCCCTCCCCCGAACAGACCGAAGAAGCCTCCGTCATCATCGTCATCCTCGTCGCTACCGCCCCCTCCACCTCCGCCCCCGAGACTGCCCAATCCGGGAACTGGCTTTAGCGGCTTCCGCACCACCTTGTTCTTGTTCGGATTGAGACCGGTTAACAGCCCTGCGTTTCCAAACCTGGAGAGAAAATATATGTATTTTATTAAGTGATAAAAACCTGCAGAAAAAAAAAACAAAATATATCAATATAAACCTCAATGTCATATTTAATCATTGAAGAAGGTAATATTAACACGTTCCAGAGTGGAAGATACTCTCAGTATCGCCCTGGTGAAAGACCACCATTCAGAATTGAAATGTCGCTTGAAATGGCTTTCAGTCGTGCTTGGTGACCAGATCTGAATAGCCAGGTATTTCCCCACCTTCCTCTTCCCCTTCTCCTTCCCCTCCCCAATATCTTCAGCCTCACAACTTTCCCGAATTGGGGGTGCCATAGTCTCATTTGCTCCAGACGGTTGAGAGCAGTTGGAACTCTTGTGCGGTATTCATATAAATAAAAAAAAAACAAATCCTAAATGAAACACGAAACCGAAATAACCACATAAAATTAAAAGGTATCAGTCGCATCTGGGAATTGAACCCAGGACCTCTGTCTTACCGGGACAACGTCGTCAATTCAAGAGCAGTTCGATTCCCAGATGCGACTGATACCTTTCTATTTTCTGTGGTATTTTTCGGTTTCGTGTTTTATTTAGGATTTGTTAATATTATCTTCTTCAATGATTAAGAAAATAGTATTTAGCTACATCTTGATTAGTATTACGCTTGTTGTGACTTTTCACACAAAAAAAAACTGCCACCTTCCTCTCTTGTTCAATGTTAGCATGGTTCACAAATGGAATATTTCACCCACGTCTTAGTCAAACAGGTCCAGAACCAAGAAGCTCAGTCAACCGTCTGCCACTCTTCCCGCTTTACCACGGAGGTCGTCGGCAATAAATATAAATATCTCATTTAAGTGCTTACTTCAAGCAGTTATAGTTCCAAGAGAGCAGGTCGAACCCAGCTATGCTGGCGTCAATGTCCACGCACATATGGACGTTGGACTTCTTCAAGTGGATGTTGTTGATCCGCGCACACAGCTCGAGGAAGGGCGCGCGCCGGGGATTAATGCAGAGGGGTGGTGGATCGCTTACTGAAATCAAACGCACATCATGAACATATTTTAGGCTTTTTTAGGATTAATCTCTTAATACACGTGTACAAGTTGATAGGGATTTTTGGTTTTTTTAAGGACTTTCTAACCTAAACTAAGTTAAATTTGAAAATAATATTTATTACTTTCTTTACACCACTATTTAATATAAAAATATCAATATGTTTCGAAAGATAAGCTTTCCTCGTCAAAATACATAGTATACTCAAAATTTAATTAATTAAAAATATTTTAAACTTCGATTTTTGATTCCGGATATTACATAAGTACCAAATTTTCACTATAAAATCGGTGATTGAAGTGGCAGTGACCTTATTTTGCCAATACTGTTCATAGTTTTATATCTATTCGGTTTTGAAGAATACAGTAAGTACCTACATCGAACTACTTTACAGCCTCAATGACTACATGCCTCTGGCTAATAGGTAATAATCATACCTTATATTGATTCCACACTTTATAAAAGTGAATTCGATTGAATTGCACCCCTACTCTTAAATTATTATTGACGGTGATAGATATTACAAATTACAGGTTATTTTTTTATGTTATAATCTACGAGAACTCCAATCATGGCTCTTTACAATAAACAAATAATCTTTATAATAACAAATTTCGTACTTGGTAGCTTCCTGCGCGTAATAACATCTCCGTTATAGGTCATGTCCATTTCGAAAGCAAATTCCTCTGGCAAGAATTTGACATTTGCGCACCCAGGGGACTTCATGACTGTGATGCAGCAGCTGCATTTTCCCTCGGCGCAGACGCAAGGAGCCCGTGTTGAATTGACCACGACCATCACAGGTTCTGGGATCGACTCCTCAACTATAGGAGCTTCCGCCACCGGTTGAAGAACTTCTTCTATGATTGGAGCAGGATCAGCAGCAGCTTCTGGGATGACTTCTCCAGCTGGTTCGACCACATCTGATAACGGTTCTCCATTTTTAATTGGATCTGGTTTAACATCATCGGGACTGTAAATATCGAGGGTTATTTCATTTACTGGTTTATTTTCTGAAAATGTATCTGGAGAGTCTTCTTCAATAAAATCAACAAGATTGTCATTCTGTTTGAGTTGGCTTTTATTTGCTTCTGCATTTTTCATGATGCTATTCCATGTTTCCAGAGGAATGTGGATCTGTATGAAATTTTTGCTTGAAACGGCAACAGTGAATTCTATAAAGCGAAAAAACATATAATTAGTATTCAGGCAACGGTATCTCCTGGCACTAGGTCAGTAACGCGTAACATAAACGTGAAAAACGTCATGATTCTGAAAAAAAATCACCGTTCTGAAATATGCGGTCATAAATAGGTTTAAATAAGGGATTAGTACTAACATCGGAAAGAAAAAAATAATGCGTATTCTGCGACAGTAAGCGATTTATTCTCAGAGATAATTTATTTTAGACAGGTTTTACTTTGATATTTAAAGTAGATAGTTGATATTATTCCCTGGTTTTTAGCAGAGTTTAATATTACTATCCACTTACTATCTAACTCTCTACCACCTGTTTTACTTTTAAAGTGAAACCCATTCAACAATAAATTTATTTTAATAAATGGCAATGAAAAACTTTTTTGGTAAACAATTATGAAGCATTTTACAAAAAAAAAACAGCAACCCTTTCTCCATTCAAAATATTTTACTGGATAGTAGAATAAAACTATGTTATTATTTTGTCAACGCGGAAGTGTGGGTATAAAAATATTATTACATATTATCTTGATTATTTTCGTAAAGTAGTAGAACCACAATTTGTATATTCAGGACATTTTTCATAAAGAAAGAATTACTCATGAACGTTTTTTTTCCGTAATAATTATTGTAAAACCAATCTAAGCATATTTTCAAGCAACTCACCCGGTGCTGTTTTCCCATCGGCGAACGAAACATTTTCACTTAAGAAAACGGCAAACAAAAAAACGAAAACTCTACGTGTGCAAGACATCTTGCAGGCCGCATAAAAATAAAACTTAAATAAACTTAAGGCTTCAGCATAACCTGCCTTTCCGCGGGTCACTGGCTCCACACTACCTGCGGTTCGGTCGGCCGAAATATCATTAACCCCAAACCGTGGGTTGTTGACTGAAGTAGCGAAAAACCAAAATTAAAAAAAACATTCAGCTGCTTTGCTGTCAAATACATCACTGATTTCGACCCGACATCGAAACAAACCTGTTTCAAGTACACTGTATTCTATCGCATGCAAGTCACGATATACACAGTTAATGATTTAGTGGAATATTATATGTTGTTCAACAGAACACTGACTAACTTTCTGAACCTGTTGCTAAATTGATTACCCTCCCACCAGAGCTTGTCTGCAAGCTTTCTGTGGAGGGAAGACTAAATCTAATTTTATATTATCTCCAATTTATATGCAACTCAAAATTATTTTTAAATACTTCTTACTTTAAATTACAATCTGATCATTTTGGCATCAGTGTACTTTCGCTATTGTAAATTCATATTCATATTTTATCAGTATTATGCAGGCACACTTATGTCCTATTCACACTTTCAGTTGAAAAGGCGTGAAAATGACAATAATAACTTCCAGTATGAATGATGTTGCCATAGAAGCAACAACGTGAACACATGTATTGTCATTCGTCATGTGTGTTTATAATGGACTGTAGAAAAGGGGTTAAGAGGTTACAAAAGAAACAACAGCATAATTAATAAGTTTTTTTATTCATGTAAAAAACATCTCCATTCAAATTTCATTTAAATACTGGTGTACGTTTGACAAAATATTTACAGTTAAACAACGCAGTCATATCTAATAAATAATATTCAAATCGTAAAAATTAATAATAAATAAATAAATTACACCTTCTCTCTTTAGACTTTATATTGCTAATTTGTTTAAATCTGCTTAGGAGCTTCAAATCTCATCATCCTGTTTCGTCTCGCGCTACTTCTGAATCCAAACCTTCCAAATCCCAGAGAATCGGTAATGGTTCCTAATATGCCACCATCTTCCTTCTTCTTGATTCCGGTTGCTGGTGTGTCTTTCTTAGTGTTCTTCTTCTTCTTTGAGCCTCCCAGACCGAGGGTTTCGCTGATAGCTCCTCCAATCCCACCTAAAATATCGTCATCATCATCATCTTCTTCCTTCTTCTTTTTCTTCTTGTCAACCTTGTTTACTTGAACACTTTCTGTTTCCGTTGAGCTCTCTTTCTCGTCATCGACACTGCTATCATCATCATCATCGTCGTCATCGTCATCGTCATCATCATCATCATCATCTTTCTCTTCATCGTTCTTTTCATCATCAGCTTCTTCAGTTGACTCGCTGGTAGTCTCCACTGCACCTTCAGCGCTTGGTTCTTCAGAACTATCTTCATCATCAGTAAAAGCTTCCACGATTTCAACACCACCGTCACCATCTTCGTCTTCGTCTTCTGGGCTATTTATGGTTATCGCCGATGGCTTCTCGGATAACGAGGTTGCTGGAGCAATCACATTCGTAGAGCTACTTTCAGTAACTGATTTGGGAGTGTTGCTTACGATATCTGACATGGGTTTTGTGCTGGCAATAATAGTGGTTACTGGAACTTCTGACAGTTGTCCCGTTATGTCGGAGATAGAGGACTGGATTCCAAGATCTTGAATGGGGGTTGCAGTCTCCATGTCCGTAACGGGACGAGGGCGTTCAGCACTGATCAATTGTACCTTTTCCATTGATACTTCTTGTGGGCTCGAATCATCATTGGCCATCAAAACTGCACTTGATACTCCTACTTCATTCTGCTCACTAGGTTTGTTTGTCAAGTCGAGCAGAGCTGATGTGTGCAACAATTGAAGGGTATTTTTCAGAGGAACGGCTGGCTCAGGTGTTACTATTCTTTGCGTGATAGTTGCAACCGGAGCTTCTGTTGGTAAAAGGTCTTCAGCTGCTATGGTAATCGGCTGAATTTTGGGTGGTGAGGGGGTTGGTTTTGGCTTCTTTGCAATCTTTTTAGGGGGCTTTACGCTTGCTGGTTTAGTTTCAATAGGCTTGGGTACGGTTGCTTGAGCAACGGGCTGTGCAACTGCGGGTTTCTTTTTGTTGGGCTTAGATGAATCTGAACCGAATAATCCCTCCAATAATCCGAATCCGGTGTAGTCTGAATCAGCTGCGGTATCCTCGTCATCGTCATCTTCATCATCTGAGAAACAAAAAAAATAATAAACACGTTTATTTATTTTGAACCGTGACATTACATAATTTTAAGTTTTACGTAGATGATTGCAGTTCGGTATCCGATCTACTAATGCCGGTAGGTGGTTTGCTTAATGAATTAATTAATTACAAGATTTTCAATAAATTACTTCTTTATTTAATTCGGAAAAAATAATAGGAACCGTGTGAAAATTATAATTATCATCATTGCGGTGAACATTAACGTCACGTCCTGTGATTGCTCAAGGAAATAAAAGGACTGGGCTAAAACTCACCATCAGAGAAATCATCGTCATCGTCTTCATCGTCATCATCGTCGTCATCATCATCATCGTCGTCATCGTCTCCGCCAATGCCTCCGATTCCAAAATCATCATCGTCATCATCATCATCATCGTCATCGGCCTGACTAGCGGCGGCGACCAGGGGCAGGGGCTCAGCGGGGGACAGGCTGACTCCTCTGGGGCCGAACTTGAAGCAGGATACCCTCAGAGCGGCTTCGACCTCGTTGTCAGACTGGAGCTCCAGGCCTAGGCAGGCCTTGAAATCCTCGGAGTCGCGGCCGATGCTGTAGACGCGGCCGCAGAACTTGGAGAGGCCTCCGGGCATGGGCATACACACTGGGCGCGGTGACTTTCCTAGAGAAGAAAATTTTTACTTTAATAATAATAATAATAATCGGACCATTTCTAGAGCGCCGCTTTTGTGAAAATCACAAATCATAACTTTATTAGTATAAAATACAAAACATTGAAAAAAAATAATGCTCTCTTTTTTATCGATAAACTATAACGACCATCGAAAATCACAGACGGCATTAATATCAATATTTTAGAAAAAAACTCTTTTGGGACGTAATTCTTTTAAATATTGATATGAATTGTTTGTTGGTGGGTGTACATAAGAATTATGAAATTGTTATTGTAGATTTCAAGCTTCCTTCAAAAAACTTATTCAATATTAAATACATTTTGTTTAATTTTATTTTAATTCTATTAGACAATAAACAAATTTTGTATTGTTATTATAACGTGAAATGATCATTTCAGATTTCCAGGAGTATAATGTTTCACTGAATCTTGGCAATGGATGCTGCCTTGTATTTTCATCTTATAATATGGTTACGTACTGATGATTCTTGAAAAAAAATTGCTCTTTTACCTGATAACTTTTGTTTAGCGATGACTCGGTCAGCAAAGCTCAGAGACACAAAGAGGCTCTGGTCTTCTCCGACGTATTGCAGATTTGCGCATCCTGTAAATTAAAAAAATAATTTCCAATAAACAACTAATATAATCAATCAAAACTAATCCATCAACACGGCCTTTATGGTCGAGGGGTAAGGCTCTCGACTACGAATCCGAAGGTCGCGGGTTCAAATCCCGGCGTGCGCAAGTAATTTTATTTAATTAATTTGTGTTGTTTCACAATTAATTCATTTAAAAATAATATACAGTATATTTGCGCACGTTCCAGAGTGGAAGATACTCTCAGTATCGCCTTGGTGAAAGACCACCATTCAGAATTGAAATGTTGCTTAGAATGGCTTTTAGCCGTGTTTGGTGACCAGATCTGAATAGCCAGGTATTTCCACTTTTCCCCACCTTCCTCTCCACCTTCTCCTTCCCCACCCCAATACCTTCAGCCTCACAACATTCCCCAATTGGGAATGCCATAGTCTCACTGGCTCCAGACGGTTGGGAGCAGTTTGGGACTCTTGTGCGGTATTCATATAATTTTTATTTTTTTTAAAACACACATTTTTTCTTTATTTGCGTAAGTAGAATTCTATATCTGTGCAAAATAAATTGAAATTTTATAAAATTTGCACTTTGCAATACGCAACTTATTCAGTTTCGGAAAAAAAACCTTTAATTCCGAAGTACATGATGTTCTCATATTATAAACGTTCTACCACGGTGCATTTATGACTGCATATATTAAAAAAAAATTTAAAAAATGATCCAAATGTAAACTTTTATATTAAATTAAATTCTTTTGCTTGGTACTATTGCCTGCATTATTATAATTTAGGTAAGTAGGTGCCATATAAAATAGTAAATCACTGGCGAACCTTGGTACCAAGGGTAGCGATTTTCCAGAGGAACAAGATTTTGGTTATTTTTGTATTTTCTTGGAATTCAATGAATGAAAACGCTGTCTTTCAGGGAAGATGGAGAACGTTTTTCAACGGAGTTTCTCAGTTTCCTCTGGAGAAAAAAAATTTTATCTTCACCAGGAATCAACAAATACAAAATAAAAAATAAAAATTTCAGGATAACCACGGAAATTTAACTGGTACGATACGGGACGATAATAAATCATTACACGTCCAAATTTAAAAGGAGTGGGAGTAAATTAAATCATATAAATAAGTCGTCACAATGTGGATTAGCCACAGTTTGAAAATGGCCTTAATTGCCGAAACAGCTGTAACAATAATAAAAACTAAAAATACTTGCAGAACTTAATAATAACATTATTAAATTTGATTTACATTAATTTTTTTTTTAAAATAAAAGATCTGTTGAAGAAGGTACCTGGTCCGTTAATGTTGAGGATGGGAACGCGGAACTCCCTGCAGCAGTTGCAGGTCTCCTCGGTGCAGGTGCAGTACTTGTTCACTGCACTCTCCTGGCGGGTCACCACCTTATTGGAGGTTGTGGTCAGCGCCTTCCTCGCTTCGCCAACATTCTTGTCATCTGGAACATGGATAATTTGTCTTCAATACCATGAATCGCAACCATCTATTTATCAATTTAGTTAACAGTTTAAAATTTACGAGTAAATAAGTAAAGAAAATTTCTTTGACATTGTCTTTGTCTTTGGAAATCTTCAAGCAACAATTCCGCCGCCTGTATTGGGCAAAGCAATCATTATTCTATAAACCACCCAGCAATGATGAGAATTTTCAATGTCCGATTGAAGAAGAAATCTTGTAAATACTGTTTAGGATTCAATCGGCAGTCACAATCATTTCATCATATTTATATACTAGTTGAATCAAAATATTTACGCTAATTTCAGCGAATAAAAATCAATTATTTACCAAAAATATGAGAAAATGAGAAGCTATTTCTCGATATTAACATTTAATTATTAATTGACACTCTCTTAGGACATTATAAATACACAATGAATAGTAAGTAAACGTTAACAATTAACAGAAGTAGTTTACAAGAAAAAACATTTATTTGAACTCAGTTGAACTCACCGATAACTCTGGAGGCTGCGAAGGCAATGAGAAGAGCGATGAGTAAAAGCTCTACGACGACGGAGAGTCGCATCATGGATGATTGTTGGTGCACCAATCTGTAATTATAACAATATCCTTCAAAATAACAGTATGTACGAGTATATATTCATAAGAATAACACCCGATTCCTGGGTTATGCTGTAATATTAACAGCATTCTTTGAGCTTCGTAATCTTTGACATCAGAAAAATTTCATGACAATTTCACAAATCTCAACTGCTCGGAACCAGTAGAACCATGACATGCACGATAGTTGGGAATATTATGGGATTCATGTAAATTTAAGGATAGAAAGAGATGTTTACAGATCTGGTTACTAATTAATCTCCATATTGTTGTTTTTCACCAGGGCGAAATGAAGCACCTACCTTCGACTATTCAAGTCGAGGGTTCCCAACCTTTTTGAGTTATAGAGTTACATTTACCGTACTTTTTATGGGGATCGACTTCTAACAAGAATCTTATATGAATTTTTGCTATAACTTTGTTTAGTTCTTCAAAAATGTTACTATTAAACCACTTCATTTAAGAACGAATCTAGCAAAATCAATTTATCCTACGACCTGGGTAAATTTTTTTTCATGCATGGTTGTACATTAAAAATATGGAAATAATAATTATTTAAAAACTCTCAATCGTAATTATTTTGATCCACCAAAATTTGCTCACCGATCAACCTTTGGGAACCCTTGGTTTAAGTGGTCGCTTTTCGAAAACGACGAATTCTAACAATGTCGCTTAACGTATGTTCACTTGTCTATTGCTGCGGCAATATCACAAAATATGATGTAACTAGAGATTACAGGTTACACATTTCTAGTTTTCATACAAATGCTGTCATTGGGTGTCTTGCAATATGCGCACAAAGTTATTAATTAGGATACAGAAGAGACATTATGCTTCAAATTGTTAGCTTTAAAAATACACCAGATCTATGAAAAATCTAAAATTATTTTATTTTTAAAATTGACAAATTGACATATCTTAAAAAATAATAATTGATTAAGAGGAACGGCTTCGCTGCCCGTTTCATATATAATTTAATTTTGGATTTAAGGCCAAAATACCCATTCAAACTGAATGATATATTTTTATTAATTAAAGGTTTAGTAAATATCTAGTACGAATGAGAAGCCATGGGAAAAAAATCAATTTTCACAATCTTAGATGCAACTTAGAAAATTACTTGTGGGAATTACTATATATATATTTTTTTAATTATCGTATTTGATATGTAAATATGATTATGCAAATAAAAATATAAAAATAAAACATTTGAAAAAAAAGTTTTATCGGGTCGATATTTTAAATTACGTACGACAAATTTGTGTTCCAAAGTAAATTGGTCGTTTTAATTTAATTTAAAGTTTAACATAATGCTTATATAAATTGTTTTTTTTACTTATATTTTTAAATTAGACGGGGTAAAACTTTTTTTTAAAGCACCGTTAGCCCCCAAATAATTGTTAAAAGGTGCCTCTAAAATCGCGAAAAATCATTTCCTTTAATGGCCTATATTTCATAATGTAAAATAAAAACAAGTAAATTAGTTTTCATACGTACTAGATATTTACTATACTTTTTGATGAAAAAAAATATCATAAAGTTTAGGTGAGTATTTTGGCCTCAAATCCAAAAATAAGTTTTGTATGAAACAGGCCGCGCAGCCGTTCCTCGTAATTGTGGCTAGTTGCGAGATTATTTTAATTATGTACTTTGATTTATGTTGGTATAATAGTCACGTTCAAAGATTCGATTGATTCAATTGCCCTAACAGCTGCATCTAATTTTCAATATTATAAACAAAAATAGCTTAAAGACATGGTAACTACTCAAGCGTGCCGATCAGTGTGGTAACTGCGGTCTCATTTTAAATAGTTATCTACGGGAACAATAAAGTGGTAGGCTATACACAGGCGTGCCTTGTACTCGAACGGTGATCTCAATATAAACAGAAATAAAAATCTTGCCTTTTCTCAAGCATGCAAAATGATTGTATTTTGCAATGATGAGTAAATAAAAATAAAACACTGTTTCTCTATAAACAAGGGTTCAATCCAGTTTAGTATACAAATTGTTGTCTCATTTTTAAAAAAATCTTTAATAAACAATACGGGGTAGTCTATGCCTATATCACATGTATGAGAAGTATACAAATGGTTGTCGCAACCTCCAACAATATTCCAATAAATAATACAGCCTGGTTTACAAACCTGCGCAGTATACAAATTGTCTCATTTTCCAATAATAATGTATCTATGTAAACTATAGAGGGGTGAGCTATAATACAGGCGTGTGTTTTGTATGAGAACCATGGTCTCAATATCCAATAAGTATCTACATCCACAAAAGGGGGGTAGGTAATACAGATGTCTGCACACCTTTGTAGTTTACAAACTGCAGACTCAATTTCCAAAAAAATATTTATAGAAGCAATACAGGGGTAGTTTACAACCACGTGTGTGGTTTAAACCTATGGTTATGCACGAGGCTGTAAACCTATCTATGTAAACCGAAAAACAATTATTCATGTTAATAAAAAATAAAGAATAATCAATAAACAAGCATGTTGATTTGTCTTACTTTCCAATGATTATCCAAAGAACCAATTAAAGGGTAAACTACGCACAGGTAAACACCGAGGATGCCACAGTAGACCTGACTAATCTGGTCTGTGAGGCGTATCGTGGTACAGGCACGAGTACAGGTGTACGGCCGCGTATCCGTGAAGTTTCCGTGAAAGAAAGCAATGACCGTGACCTAGAGTACTTGAGTATCTGGCTACCTAGGTACCTGGCTACATCGGGAGGGGGGCTACGTGACTTGTCCGGGTTTATCAAACCAAACTTTAATACAGGTAGATGAGGTTAATTGTTCCTACAAAGTTCAAGGTAATTTATATTTATGTACATCGTCGGTGTATTGTATGTAAAAATGTGATAATCAAAAGAGAAATCTCGATATTTTAATATAGATTGGTGCTTCCGAAACATTTAAAAAAAATAGTGTATAACGTGTAGAAAGTATAAAAGGTAAATTTAAATCAATAATTATGCGAATTTGACTGCGGCCAAAAGTAAGCACAATATTACATAAATAAATAATAAGAAATGTTTTTTTCATCAAAAGATGTAAAATTACTTTGTGGAGTAATATTTATTTAATTAAATACAATTACTTTGTTTAAAACCACTGTTTGTTATTAATTTATGAAATGTTTTGTATAAAACACTGTTTAATATATAAATATCAACATGTTTCAAAGCGAAGCTTCCCTCATCAGGATACACAGGATACAAAAATGAGGGAAGCTTCGTTTCCGAAACATATTGATGTTTATATATTAAAGAGTGGTTTATACAAAACGTGTCTTATTTATTTCATTAAAAATGACACCACAAAGCTATTTTACATTTATTAAAAAAGTAACAGGTTTAAAAAAACATTTGAATATAAAAACAATGATCATTTTTTCGAAAAGCTTCTTGAAATATCAAAAAAAAAACTATTTTGAATATTACATACAGCAGGACGATTCCGGTTCTTTTTAAGGATGGTGAATTATCCTTATCCTTAAAAAGAACTGGAATCGCCCTGCGTGTCATTTTTTATTGTAATAACAATGTACAGTCCCAGGCGATTCTTTCACTATATATGTAACACTATATTATAAATTGATAAACTAAAGTTCTTAAAAACTTAAGACAAGATTTTTGTGCATAGCGCAAAGGGTAACAATCGGCAATCAGAATGGTGCGGGTTCGAGTCCTGTCGGCGACATTTATCTTTGCTCGGAAAGGTTGTTTTTTTTCAATTTGGATGAGTGTTTCAGGCTAATAATTATTGTTTATAAAAACGATATTATAAATTTAAAACATAAATGTACCGATATAGATTCCTTTTGAGTTTTTAGAAAATTTCTGAAGCATGAAAGAAAACAATTTATGTTTTCGGTATACTAAGCAATTGTTGCTGAGCCATCAAAATTGCGTGGAAAGCTCTCACATACACAACGGTTTGTATTAGTTTAAATCCTGCATACCATTACAATACTGAAATTTTCATAGTTATGTTTATTACCAAACTGGAGGAAGCAAGCCTTCTGTATGAGAATGTTTCTTGTGGTGATTTGGAATCCCGCTGTGTTTCTTTGTTAGCATTTTTACGCTTCTTGTTATATTGTGTTTATATTTTTATATTCGCGTCTTTTATGTAGTAACCTATTTTTTTTCTTTATATTTGTCCTCAATGCGTGTTCATCACTCATGGGATTACTGTAGTTTACAACGTAAATTAAAAACACGCGCACAGTGTACAGCTTAACGAGCATGAAAGAAGTTTGCAAACATAAAAATAAATTAATATTTACTAATGGTCCCTCAAAAAGAGGCCAAGCTTCAAAATTATATATTTGTATGAAAAAAAATATTTCTAAAATGTCATTAATGTGCCGAGGAGAAATTGTGATTTTATTCGGTGTTTATTTTAGACTATCCAAACCCGTCAAAAATCACGGAATATTTTAATTGTAGGATTTGTGAATAAAGTTTGCGTTAAAAATAAAGTTTGCGTAAAAATACATATGCGAGTATATTGCCACGGACAAGAATCGAACCCTGATCAACCGCTTGGAAGGCAACTATGCTGACCATTACACCACCAACGAACGGCGGATGAATTCATTATATGCACTGAAAATAAGAATTACGTATTTTAGAATTAGAATATTACATACATCTCATCACATCCGAAATTGAATCGTTTAATAATTCGATTTCTAGAAGCTAACAAATTAAATAAAAATAATATATGACAAAACGGCTTGTTAGCGCAAAATGACCACTACGGTGTCACGTTCAAAGTATCCGGAAAATTATGAAATATGTCAAGACTATCAAATGAGTTAGTCGGGCTTTCAAACTTGAATGAAATCATCCCGCCTATTCAATGGCTTCTCTGGGCCAAGGTGGTACCAAGTCTTTCTAATAAAACGTGTAAATTTCTAGAATCAACTCAACACCGCGTGTGGGCGATGTATTGTTCTTAAAGTAGCGTAATATAATATTTTCGCCGGGCAAAATTAGAGAAAGTTCTTCACAATCGCACTCATACATCGAATTCTTTAAATAATGACGGCGGTCACAGCTTTTTAAGTGGCATTGCCGACTGCCAACCGGTCTGTTGCCCTCCTTAGAGAAGTGGCATCATTTCATTCCGGACCGAGTTCCACCTCGGGACCACAACACGGTGATATACTTTGTTTATTTTTTAAATCAATACGATAATCTCTTTTCTTTACTCACAAAACAAAAACATTGATATTCACCCTATTTTTCATCTTAAATGAAGATACGACTACTCTGCATACAACTATACTGCGCTCTATTTTCACCTGGCGTTTCTTAACAAGAGAGTGGAGTTTTAATTGAACCTAAGTTTCTAAGATTGCCATAAAAACTCAGCAACAATATTATACACATAAAAAAATGTATTATTTTTATATTCATATATGTACTTATACCTAAAAATAATTAGGAATATAGGCGATACAGCTGAAAAGTGCGTTGGGAAAGTATTGGATCTTTAAATTGTGCAATTTTTATAATTACTGCAACACTTGTTGCGTTCTTACAAATATATGTTATAAAATAGATACCACTGATCCTTAGCTAAATTACAGTGCATTTGAAGTTATCACGTGAAATTTTCACTCAAGTTGTGATTATAACGCTCATATAAAAAATGTAAACAAGTAAAATGTCTCACCGATAAATAAAAATACTCCGCTACACTCAATCACACTCCCGGGGGTTGCGTGGAATCAACTTGAAACTGCAATAATTAACGTACACGTTAATTGACGTTTAACAACTATCCGTTCTGCCGTGACCGGTCGCTCACGATTAAGGTCTGAGACTCGAGTGCCGTGAGTCGATTATTCTTTCACGAAAGTTAAGAATGCAATGAGTCGGTGGACAAGAGAAACACGGCGCTAGGTTTAGTACGGGCGAAGAGCCGTGCGCAGGTACCACGCGCACGGGCGGAGCCTCGCATTCAAATTTCTAGGCTCTTATTATTACGTACAAATGTACCATAATCACCTCAGCCGATCAAACACAATCATAGATGGTGTTGAGAGCAGGAAATCCGTTCGGAAAGAGATGGAATTACATGTCTCCTCATCGCATACAACATATCAAAAGATCCAACAGTAACAGAAATTAATTTATGAAAGAATCGGGAATTTAATTGACCCCGTGCTCTGTAGGCCAATTTAACCAAAATATTTGATTCGTTATAAAATCAGATATCTTAGCTATTACATAGACGTAACCTACTCAGGTTATCAAACATCTAGACCGAGAAGGTTCTACTGCTGTAGATGAAAGTGGTTAGAAGGAAATTTTGAAAAGCTTTGGTCGTTTGATTAATCATTAAAGGCAATCAATCAAAAATGATTTATCGTAGACCTCGATGCATCTATTGGTATTCAGGAATTATGATTATCACCCTCAAGCTATTGGGTAATATAAATATGAACTTGGGTGATTTAATGGATTAGATGTGAGAGTGTAGAATTGGAGATACCACCATGACAGGAAAAACGTTCTCAGAGAGATCTTCGGTATATTATTATAGATGATGGAAGAAGAATTTATTTTTATATCGTTCATTGTAGAGTCTAAGAACCCATTTAAAATATGTGTTTTTTTTCAGTGTTAAAATCGACAAATTTGAGTATCAATTTCTAAAATTTCCCAGTCTCGATTTTCCAACATAAAAATATTTGTTTCTGATTTTATAATAAGACTTTTTAAACGGATACTTAAATATCTGGTACACACAGAAAAAATATTCCCCATTACTCACATTAATTTACCAATCTTCAATATGCCAATACTATGAGCAATCAAAAACCCCAGCAGCTTTGAGCATATCGCAGAGGGGACTATGGTTATTTCTAGCAAAATTTACTTTCTCTTCGAAGAATTTTTTATGCAAACAACACAATAATATTAAACGCGAGAATTATTCATAACATGTTCTCTTAATGTAACGGTTCATTGTATTAGAAACGCAAAATCTCAGAAAAATGTTCTGTGAAAATATCACAAATAAACAGTAAAATTAAGTTTGTCAATTCGTATCAACGGGCAAAGTGATAAAAAGTTCTAAAAGTAAAAAGTACGAAAGAAAAAGAAGAAAAAAAACTAGCCCGAAAACCTAATCTCATCTAACCTTATTGATTTTTTTTTCTAATATAAAAATTTATAAATTAAATTAATATCACCTAACCTATATATATTGGGCTACTTTTTTTTTCTTTCGTTCTTTTAAAGACTTTATATCACTTTTAAAAAGTGTGTCGATTCATCAAGGTGTTGATTTATCCGGAGAACCTTTTGAACATGTACGCGTCGTATCATTTTTCAAAAAATGAGTTTATTTATATCTTCCATTCGTAACAAATATTGTCTTTATTTTGCCGGGATCTCTAATCACACAAAAATTTTTAAAAAAAATACGACACTCTATTAAAGTAATGAATTTTTAACAATAATTTAGCTTGCCCTTATGTAATCGTGGTTTCATAAAAATTATAAATTTTTTTCAACATTGTCAAGTGAAAAAAAATGGATGTTGCAAGGTATGTATTCGGGTTTCTAAACAATCAGCGATTGTGGTGATTACATAATAGTATCAGGGCGCTATTAGTGCAATACTTTATGTTTTCTTTATTCTCGTTATTGCTTTTCCTCAAAAGAGCCGCCTGGTGGAAGAGATTGTAGGTTCTGTCACATTTCACACAACATTACAACAAACAGAAAGTTTTCTGACAATCGTCAGTATTTTTAGTTTACTCAAGTGGTGTCCTTAATAGAATCTAAATGGAAACCCATAATAATTTTTATCTACGTGTTAATTCGATTAATTGGAAGTTTGGCAGGCCGGAACTCTGCCGGAATGTCGGCTAAGTAAATGGTTCGTGTTCTAACGTGTGTTCTTATCGAGCACATATTTACCAGAAGATCTTTTCCTACCTACTAACCACTATTGGTCCGGCCAAGTGAAAGCGATCGGTCACATGTCTAATCACTCGGATGACACAGTCCCAGAGGCGGCGCGTTCAGAACTCTTATTATTATTTATCAGATTTTATATTTTCTGGACGGCTCTTCATACCAGCAATAGAATTCTTATATGAAATATTACGAATTGTATGATTCTATCGGCGATCTAAGCTATAATTCGCACAAGTCGTGTTTCTATCAAATTCAGTATTTATATTTTTAAATTACTTCATTAAATAAATAATAATTCATTAATTGATAAACTAAAGTTCTTAAAAACTTAAGACAAGATTTTTGTGCATAGCGCAAAGGGTAACAATTATTTTTATAAACAATAATTATAAGCCTGAAACACTCATCAAATTGAAAAAAAAAACCTTTCCGAGCAAAGATAAATGTCGCCGACAGGACTCGAACCTGCGCCCTTCTGATGTCCGGTCAGATGCTCTACCGTTGAGCTACGTCGGCTTATCGCAAACCCGCCAAGTTAATCAATATATACTAGTGTTTCATTCAATAATTACTGTTTTTATTATATTTAATAATAATTCATTATAAATGTTTTAATATTTCTCGAATCTCGGGAAGCCGTCTAAACTAACGTTCATTTAAACGGGTCCACTTCGAATCCAATCTCTTTGAAGGGAAACCAAGAGAATCGGGGTGAAACGACGTCACATATATGAAAATCTCTCTGGGATAGAATGACGTCAGATCCAATCCGGAGCGATTAGATCTGTTAGTTTTTTTAACTATTTGTCAAAATCGATTATATAACCGAAATCGACTTTTAAATATATATTTTCAAAGACAATTTTTTTCGTTAGAATTCCTTAATTATTTACATCTAAATATGTTTCTACCTCACTGACATTCAAATTCTAGAACGTACTTAAACAATTATAATTCTAAAATATAAGTGTTTACTAAGATGAAAGGAAATTGTTCTCCACATACAAACACACATGCAGGTAAACATTTATAATTAATTCACACTAAAACCTATTGTAAATCAACATATAATCAACACTGAAATAGAATCTTTAATTTTGCATCTCAATAAACACACCGTTGCAACTCAGAAATGTGCAATAAGGAAACGTATATCTCCTTTGTTCTTCCTCTAAAAGAGTTCACCCAGGTTGGCGTCAAATCGTAAAGCCTCGTTCGCGCTGCAACAAAATATAAATTGTGTATGAAATATATCAACAGAAAAGCATTTCGTAAACACAGTTTAAAATTGTTGCTCATAGTAAAGAAGTTTATTTTTGATGCAGTGGCTTAAAATTGTTGGTGAATCCGCTTGTTGTATTCCGTACCACTCTTGACCTAGTAACCCTCATGGAGTTCAATGTCCTAAGAGGCGGCCATACATTTACAGTACCGCTCTAGGAGCGCGTGTACATAGAAGATTTGTATGTAGGTATTATTAAATGTAATTTTTCACATCTATTTCAAGTAATTATTCATATTTTAATGATGCTTTCCGCAAATATATTAATTTTGTTTTAGTGTAATGTACCATTATTACCTATACCACATTATGATTATTGCTGTGTTTTTTAAATCTGTTTTCAGTTATTTTAGGAGAGTGGGCAAAATGAATTACTGTTGTGATTTTCACCAATAGGTGCGTATCTCGCGAAGTAGTTCCATAGAACTATGGTCGGGTTTGACGCTTGTCCCGCCGTTGTTGTTTTTAACATGCTGAACTGAGATTTGAAAGTTTCCGATTAAATTAGCAGGAGTGCAATAAATAATTTTCTAACTGTTTATAATGCAATATGCCTATTATAGTATGTAACTTTAAATTACTTATTGTTTCTGCGTGCCTATCAAACGTGATTATTATAAGTTATGCATAGAAACGAAAGTAATACTGGAATTCATTCGGCAGGTTAATAACTGCATAGAATTCTGAACTCCTAATATTAAAATTGAGCATAATGCCCTCTTTGATATTTTCATACTGTCTAGAAACTATGTGGATAGAATCAGTCAATCATAAATAATGAAAAGATACCTTGTATTACCTTTGTACGCAATATTAACGGAGAGAATCAGCTTTAGAGTATCAACCTACTGTTATTCAAAATCTTCATTGGCTCAAATGTCCTGAAAGAATCCAGTTCAAGCTTTGCTGGATAGTATTTAAATTAATTAACGGAATGACTCCGGCTGACCTATCGGATCTGTGCATCTCTGAAAATTCCAATTCATGATCGTCAAATCTTAGATCAGCGACGTCATCAGCTATAGGAAGGTTGAAGGAACCAAAGTGCACACCAGATACTAAGTTTGGTAAGCGTGCTTTCGGCTTGTCACGGCTTAAAACATGGAATAAACTGCCATACGATTTAAGATTGATTAAAGACTCGAGAGAAGTCAGAGCGAAGTTTAAAACTCATCTTTTCTGAAATTCATTTTCATGAATGGTACAGTTGCATACCCAATTTACATAGTGAAGTTAGCCGGTTAGTACCTACCTAATATATACGTAGGTACGACATTGTAAATAACTATAAATATTCGTAAATGATATAAATTATCGTCGAAAATTTCAGCTCAACCTCAAAGAGAATTTTTTTGTCATTTTTTTATAATTCTAAATTCTGGTCCTAAATGTGGAAAGAAAACATTAATATTTAAAATAAATACCAACTCTTCTTTTGCCAATAACCTTTAAATAAATGTAATACCAAAGACAAATAAGATATAAATAGTAACAACAATATCATGCAATGTGTGGTGTTTTCTAATATTGTATCTTGTGCGTGCAAAATCATATCTACTCAAGCTAAAACTTTATAATATAACGTGTTAATCTGGAGTGACCAACCTGGTAAGTATGTTTCTGTATCTGTTTGCACATAATAAGATAAGCCCTAGCAAGCAATATTTGTACAACGCCCTTGAGGTGATTTTTCACAAAAACGGTCTTCAAATCATCCAATAATTATTATTATTTAAAAAGTTAAATCATTTGTACATTTTTGTTCTTGCTAAATATCGTAGTGGATGGGTATGAAAATATTTTTATGTTTTGTTTCATCTTCAGAACGCATTAGGGAAAAAAATTAAATCTTTTTGATAAAGTGATACGAGTATACTGACTTTATTAACAAAAGTTTTCTTTTTTTTCTATGCAAAAAAGGAACGTTTTTTTGTTTTTGTGTTGAAGTTTTGACGGCCTCCATGGTCGAGGGGCAAGGCTTTCGACTACGAATCCGAAGGTCGCGGGTTCAAATCCCGGCGTGTGCAAGTAAATTTTATTTAATTAATTTTTACTGTTTCACAATAGCTTAATTTAAAAAATAATATATAGTACATTTGCGCACGTTCCAGAGTGGAAGATACTCTCAATATCGCCCTGGTGGAAGACCACCATTCATAATTGAAACGTTGCTTGAAATGGCTTTTAACCGTGTTTGGTGACCAGATCGGAATAGCCAGGTATTTCCCCACCTTCCTCTTCCCTTTTTCCTTCCCCTCCCCAATTCAGCTACACAACATTTCCAAATTTGGTATGCCATAGTCTGACTGGCTCCAGACGGTTGGGAGCAGTTGGGACTCTTGTGCGGTATTCATTTAAAAAAATATATTTTTAAAAGTCCCGACACTTTTTTGTAGTTTGTCTAACGGGAGCTTGTTCTTCAAAACCCAAAATTTACAGTTAAGTTTACAAAATATATATAAAATAAAAACATAAAAAACATATGTAACAATCTTAAAAGATAAATATTTCTCAAGAATCTTAGTCAAAAATATTACTACAAAAATATATTTAAAAAAATATTAAAAAAAACATAAACGACAACAATAAATCATACATAAAATGATATTTCGTTATTATCTAATACAAATAGCTTATTTCAGCTAGCCAAGTTTTCAATATATTTATTAATTGTTTAGTTTTAATACAGTTTTTATTTTTTTTATTTCAGCGGGTGACATGTTTGAAAGAGAGCGTACGAAAACAGTGTGCAATATAGTTGTGAATGATGAATACTTGGAGCAGGTAGAAGAGCTTATGTATTTGTGAAGTATGTTTACGAGAGATGGAAAGACTGATAGGAAACTCCATTAAAGGAGGACTGAACGCGGTTGGCGCAAACAAAAAGTTGTCCAAAGAAGCGAAGCTAGCAGTCCACAATGGAGTGCTGATACCAACTCTCATGTATGGCAGTGAGGCATGGAACTGGCAGAGGAAAGATGAAAGTAGACTGAATGCTGTAGAAATGAGATCTCTGAGACGAATGTGTGGTAAAACAATGTATGATCGTGTGAAAAATGTTGAGATTCGTAAAGAATGCGAGGCTGATGTAAGCGTAGTGAACAAGATTAAGAAAGGGACGCTTAGATGGTTTGGGCATGTAGAGCGAATGAATGAAGAAAGGAGTGTAAGGAGAATATATGACGCGAATGTGAATGGAAGAAGAAGCCGGGGACGCCCGAGGAAGACATGGCACGATCAAGTGAATCAAATACTCGAGTCGGGCCATGTTAGAAGTCGGAATAACAGAAGAGAATGTATGAGGCGTTGTATGAATGTGAATGAAGCAAGAAGTGTATGCCAAGATCGAGTTGTTTGGCGGTCCGTCCTCTCTGCCTACCCCTGCGGGGAAACGGCGTGATGGTTAGTTAGTTAGTTAGTTAGTTAACATATTTAAACAGCTAGGAATCATGTGATCTAAAGTTCTTTGTCCATATTTGTTTGTATGCTTAGGAACCATTAATCCTTCATTAAAATTGAGACGAGTATTGTAAGAGTTCTCTAGTCTATTTGTATGATATATAGGTTTATTAATCTGCTGAAATATAATTTTAAAATAGAATGAAAGTGACAAAAGTGCTGAAATATAAATAAAGTGACAAACCTGATTGTAGTTATAAAAAAACCCTTTGTAAAGAAAAATATATTTTTAAGCATTTGTATTTAGAATCACTAAAATGTAAACGTAAAAATTGACTATTCAAATCACATACCGGCAAGGTAAGCAAGAGAACATACATGTTTCTTAGAAAAAAACACTCACCTTACAAAAAGTTTCAGAAGATGTCACTTTCTAGTTGAGCTAATAACAACTTGGATATTGCAATCCCTAGAAATATTCAGGTTTCTACGTACTGATGAATTAAATCAATTTAATGTGCAGTTTTTTTTTCTATGAGCATTTAATGTTTATCTGAAATTTTAAATTTGTGTATTGTGCAAAATTAACAAAAAACTGTAGAGTTAACATTTTATTAAAAACAAGTTTTTTTATTTGATAATAGATAATATCTACCTACCACAATTCAAGGAAACGAGAGATTTGGGTTAGATCAATCCATTATCTCATTGCAAGAAATTCTGGTATGAAATATGTTCCGAGGTATATAATATAGTACAGTACAAAATCATCAACTCTTGGAGAAATTATTGTGTAATAAATAATACTTGTATCATAGAACAGCTTTTTTTATTTTTTTTATGTGACGCCCCACAAGAGCGCCCCTGGATGTATAGAACACGTACAACGGTGGGGCAATGTTGTGAGGCGGGTTGAGGAGGGGGTTGCAGGAAGGTATTTGTTAAAGCGGGCTTAGAAGAGGTCCGGATTATATGTTGGAGGAAAGACAGATGCCGGTAGCTCGTTCCACATACGAGCCGATTTACACAAAAACGAATCGGCGAAACGACCCGTTCTCTTGAAGCCGATATCAACCGTGAACGGATCTTCCGCTTGTCTCCGTCGAGTTTCACGCATGTGCACCGGCGCGGAGGGGATCACCGCTGCTAGCTCCTTCGAGCAAGCTCCATTAAAATATCTGTAGAACATACTCAGTATACCTACGTTGAGTCTGTGCATCGGAGATGGCATTCGGTCTGCCAACGACGGATTGTCAATCAGACGAACCGCCCTCCTTTGGACAGAATCAAGCAGATTTATCAAGTATTTGGGATCTCCAGCCAAGAGGTGACTTCCAATTTCAATTGTTGGACATACTTGAGAATTGTATAGGATTAGCAGTTGATCACTATTGAACAATCTGCTAGCCCCATACAAGACGCCCAGTTTCTTGAAAGCCAGAAGCCAGATTTACTCTTAGGTTACACTTAGTGGTAGCTGAGGTTACCCACCACTTTCCCACTCCGGTATAAGTAACTTATGGTTACTCCTGCAGGGTGCACGTCAAGGACTCTAATTTTTTTAATTAAACGAATATATAATTTTTAAAGGACTCTACACCCTTAAGTGTCACTGCACAGCTTTCGCATAGAATTAGGTGAGTCACAAACGAAATTGGTTAGTACAGGTACTGACGACGAAAAAATATAGCCCTTAGTGGCTCCTTCTGTCGATAACCAGAGTAATCAAAGATGGAATTTGGGAGTGTACCAACAAACCTATAAACAAACAAGAAACACAAAAACACATTATATCCCGAACAGACCGTAGTCACGAAACCAGGGCAGTCCCTGTAGTAGTGGCATCCATTGCTCTATGACCAAAGGTAGGCTGTGTGTAGTTTATAATTAAATATTTGAAAACGTCTGTTTTATTATCATATTCCGCTCATTGTTGTGGCTAACTGAACAAATGGGCGTACAAATTCATGGAAAAATACATTTTCATCAGTAATTTGTCGAGTTTTTCTACTATCTTTTAATTTCTTTATTTGTTTCGTTTTTCTTGAGGTCAGCACGCCACTGCTAGTGAAGGTAGGTAATCAAAAGCGTACAATTAAATTATGATACTTTATTGTATGAAACTGAAAAAATATATATTTTTCAATAAACGCTATTTATCGGAACTGAACCTGAAACTATTCATTTCAAAAGCATAAAAAATATAAGTAAGCAGTATCACTGTTTCACATTTTATCCTGTATTTACCAAAATTTCATAATTGCTGTTTTTGCTCCATCAACGCAATTACATAATGAAACTATTGTAATTAAGCAAAATTTTATATTATCAACAAAAAAAATCTAACTTTTTAAAGGGTTATTTTTATACTTTTTAATAAAATATGAAACCGAATTTATAATTGCGTACAAAGTTTTATGTTGTTTTCAAGAGGATTTCATATATTTACCGTACGAATATGATTCTAGACAAGGGGTGGGGAACTTTTTTACGTTGTAATTCGAAGTAAGGTTGCCACCTGATAAGGCCGCAGTAAAGTGATAATTTGAACATTATTAACATTACACTCCCAGTGCGTTAGAGAGTAAAAAAATAATATAGATTTATTTTTGAAATCTTATTGTATATTTTATATACGTTCTGCATAATTTGGAATCAAACCAAAAGACGCACTTCTTTTTAATTATTAATTTGCAATCAGACACCCCTCATCCTTCACATGTTGCCCCACTGACCGTTTATTGTTTTATTTTTTTATTTTATTGAAACTTTTTGATACATACTAAAGCATATTTTGATACAGTATGTAAAAATACAAGGAAATATCTTATTTTTTTTAAGGTTTTTAAAAATCCTACAAAGTCAAAGTCTGTGCGTGGGGATTATAATCATTTTTATAATATTTCTATATTTTAAGTTAAAATTTTATGTTTTTAATTTAAACATAAAATTAATACATATATGTTCATTCAAAGGTTTTCTTCACTCTATTATAATCTATAACCTTATAAATTATAGGTGTGTAGTATCAACTTTATAATGTTGGTTAAAAAGTACACTTTGTGTTACTCTTCTCTCTCCATTGTATTGAAATGCTTTCGCTTCACTCCTAGTTACTAAAAATAACTTTTTGTTTTTTCATGACTATCAAATATCAATAATTAATACTAATATTAGACAAAATAAAGACATAGCTTTTTCGTTGTTCGAAGATGTCTACTGCAAAATATCTCCGTCATGCGATCTGCTGTTGTACGCCTCCTGAATTTAGCATCCCTTATACGACTAGAGCAAAGTGCACAAAGCTGCAGGCTGTAGGCTGGAGGCAGTATGCTTCCTCCTCCCCCTCGCGGTCCGCCCCCTCGCGGGCCTCCTCCGCCTCAGCCCGGGACCAGTCCGCCCGGTACACAGAACACAGTACACGGTACGCACTGAACACAGTGCCTCTCCAGCCAGCCAGCTCGTGTGCCGCTTTCCGCCTCACAGCTGAATACCAATCAACGGCACTTTCCAAACTAGCCATCCTTCACTCACTTCCATTCAAAAAGTGCACTACTCACCTCCAAATAAAGTCAGCCGGTCGGTTTTCGGAATTAAAGTTAAACCTTCTTACGAATCCGGAGTAGGTTCATCTATATTTTTGGAGTGCGACTTCCTGGCGACGATTCTTTCACGTCTGCGCTAATTACACGCAGGGTTAGGCGGTGCTGTGTTCATTGATTGAGCAATTAGAATGATTGTATACAAACACGGACTGCTTGCCATGGCGGTGGTGGTCAGCTGCCTGACTATCGCAAACAACGCGGCTAATATTGTGGGTAAGTAGATCATTAATGTGATAACATTCAATAATTGACAGATTGGCGCGGAATTAATTAGTCATTAGTGTACATTGGGTTTACGCAATTATATGCTCGTTAAAACGTTTTAGGTATTTTCATTATACACCTAACTTTTCAGCAGAAAGCTTGATGTGTCTGAGATTGTCTGAGATGATGTCTAAGATTTTCAAAGCAAACGCATATACAAATACTCAAAGGACATGTTCATTATTTACGTATTAATGAGATTACATTCGTATTTACATTTTTTTATTTATCCAATTGAATTTATAAATTTCATACTAAAGTGTAACAAAACTGAGTATTTAGTTTGATTTTAATAGTAAAAAAATTGAAAATTAAACGCATTACTAAGTAAAATAAAAAACATGTTATTTTTTCATATCACATTTTAAAGAAAGTGAGTTCACGCATTTCCTATGCTCAAACAAGTATATTTTATAATTAAAACACTTTCGTTCATCCATACATGGTTTTGTCATTATTCATAAAGTAACTCCGATCATAACCCGGATTAAATACTTTCCTTTGAAATTAGTGGGGAATTAGTGAACGCGGGCGGCCTGTCTGCCGGAGAATTGTGGGTGAAAAGATAATGCACGGGTTTAATGTCAATTACAGAGAACTTTCTCGCCGGGTCGAGACGGTATACATCGGCCATATGCCCGCATTATACGCGTGAACTTGATACCGCTCTTTGGCCGGAGCGACGGAACATTCGGAGGAAGTAGGGCGCCAGCTCGGCTCCGCGGGTGATACGAAGAAAGTTTTGCGGTCATATTCGCCGAATGCAAATCTCACTTTGCATATCGTATTTTTATAGCTGCTCGTATAATTAATTAGAATTAATGGCGGTAATTTGTCAAACATTTTAGAGCCGTATTTACATATACGTAGCAGTGGTTATTACCCGGCGAGTATCAACACTATTTTTACTTATTGAACACGTGAATAATATGGATCGAACAAATTTTTATATTTTAACAAATAAATTGATATTTCAGAGCCTCGTTACTTTGTGAGCTGATAACATTTCACTTTCCAGACAGAAAAAAAATGTGTGAGTTTTCATATTGCCAGAGGCTCGAGAGTTTTTCGTGCGAAAAATAAATAGACTTTTCGCAACATAGTGGGGATGCTTCAATTTTCAAAAAAGAATAAAAGAGAGAAATTTTTTTAAAATTAAATGAAGTGATAAGGGTTTTCATGTTCAAGAAAACTAACTACGACAAAAAAAAAGTTTTTCAGGGGGTGTGCCAAGATATTCCAGAAACCTTTACTTTCCGAAAAATTATTTCTGATTGCCTTAATATATAAATAAACTTTGTTTGAAGGCAGTGCTTTATGTTTAAACTCATTGCTATGGAAATTGAATGACACCACTGAACACAACAATGAATTCCGACTGCACTGTGGAAGTGGGAGGGAACAAACATTATTTGGTGGACGGACTATCAATATGATGGCAGGGCCTTAGAGAGCAACTATAGTACTACAACAACAAGGGCATGCAAATATATTTTAAAAATAAGAAAACTCTCGAATGTTTATGTACAATTACTGAAATTATGTCTTCCCTCCACATTTAACTCCCATTATGTTTAAAAGGGGATTTCATTAGATAGGTACATATCAATAATTATTGAATTATAGTAATAGTAAGATATTTACATTTCGGGTCAGGTGAGAATAACCAAAGGTCTGACTATGGAAAAAGTTAAAAATTGGTTTTTATTAAGTTAACTATGTTCCAGATCTACTGGAATGGAGCCTTCTCGGCAAGGATGCTGCCCAACTAAGGGCCGAAGAGGAAGGAGCAGCAGCTCCTGGCGGCCAGAGGAACTGCCTCTGTGACGGACCCTCTTGCATCTGCTGCGTGGACTTCAACCTCACCTTCATAGACCTCGGTGGTCCAGGTTAGTTCGATTTTTTATAAGCCCATCAGCTTTTAGACAAATTTTAAGAGGACTATTACATTAGCATTACTGTCATTAAAATTTGACGAAAAGTTTACGGGCCAAGAATCAACGGTTAACGGAAATTATTACTCTTAAGTTGCCAATGTGAAAAATTCAAAATGGTGAATGATCAAATTATGACAGTGTCAAAGTATGATTAATTTCCCCTTTATTTATTTAAATTCTCGTATAACGCTGCGCGTAAGGTCGGAATAGTGAGAGACTTATTACCATGACGTAGGTATGTTAAAACGGTCTCAAACCGGGCTTAAGTCCGGCTTAACTAAATCAACGATGAACTGGCGCGCATGAATCTAATAAGTAAGACGGATAGAATTTAAGCAAGTGGGTAGGTTGTTACTTAGTACATGTATTTGGCTTTATTTCAATATCTTTATATTGGACTGAAGGTAAAACTTGTTTCTGAAAGCTAAATCTGGAAAATATTTTTACTTTCAGGATGTGTCCGGATGAAGTACATCTCTCAAGAAGAAGGATTCGCAGTGAACATGTCATATGGCGCCAATCTGCTTCATAGTCAGACTGTCAAAGGTAATAATTTTCGTACATGCCATTTTATTACTAATTAGGGAGCTCCTAGGTGGCATAAAATATATAATGATGAAATTTCTCCAGTCAGAATATCTAAATGAAAATATTTCTTGCAACGGCTAAAACAGAGAAGTATAATGTATGGTTAAATGATTTGAATTTTGAACCATCACTGCCTAAAATAATAGTCCATTTTAGGCTTTCATCACCTGCATTCTTTTAGTTACCCCTAAAAACACAAAGAAATAATTCAGTATGCAGACCTACCCTGATGCCTTAGAAAAGCGTAATAAAAACTATTAATTGTAAAATTTATTTTTTTTAAATACATAATATGCAACAAATATGTACTATTTATATAATGAAACATATTTACAAATTGATATTATGTGTACCAACTTATAAAATATATTATATTATTATGACCCTACCTTCTGCCGTACACACTCAATCCACGTGCTAGCCACAAACTGAAGTGCTGCCATCTCTAATATTGAAAGAGAGATGTTAAAATTTGTCTTGCAAAGTTATTTACCCTCTGCAGTGGTTTTTTACCTGCTAGTAACAATAACTAAATAAACTAACTAACCATCACGCCGCAGGGGTAGGCAGAGAGGACGGACCGCAAAAAAACTCGATCTTGGCATACACTTCTTGCTTCATTCACTTTCATACAACGTCTCATACATTCTCTTCTGTTATTTCGTCTTCTGACATGGCCCGACTCAAGTATTTTATTCACTTGATCGTGCCATGTCTTCCTCGGACGCCCCCGGCTTCTTCTTCCATTCACATTCGCGTCACATATTCTCCTTACACTCCTCTCTTCGTTCATTCGCTCTACATGCCCAAACCATCTAAGCGTCCCTTTCTTAATCTTGCTCACTACGCTTACATCAGCCTTGCATTCTTTACGAATCTCAACATTTTCACACGATCATACATGGTTTTACCACACATTCGTCTCAGAGATCTCATTTCTACAGCATTCAGTCTACTTTCATCCTTCCTCTGCCAGTTACATGCCTCGCTGCCATACATCAGGGTTGGTATTAGCACTCCATTGTGGACATAGTAACAATATAATAAACTAAAATTTTGCACAACAAGCAACGGCGTGATTAGTTTCTTAGAATGGGTATCTATCTGCCGAGCTAGAAGAATAATGTTGACTGGGCCATAATTTTTTCACATCTATATTGCAGTTTATCCTCTGTGGAAGTATGTATCCTTTTTCCATGTTTACATTTGGCTTAATTCTACATAACGATGTTTTTTTTGTACTAAAAGTATTAAATAAATTATTTTTACAAACAATAATTATTAGCCTGAAACACTCATCCAAATTGAAAAAACCTTCCGAGCAAAAGATAAATGTCGCCGGCAGGACTCGAACCCACACCCTTCTAATATCCGGTCAGATGCTCTACCATTGAGCTACGTCGGCTTATCGCAAACCCGCCAAGTTAATCAATATAAACTAGTGTTTCATTCAATAATTACGGTTTTTTTATTATATTTCACCTGTAAACAACCAACTTTATTGGTATGAGGAAGGCTTGTAACGGCTAAATCCTTCACTAGGTGGCGTCGAGACAAATTATGTCTTCATTTTATTGGTGAAAAATGTTTATTATTGTTTATAATTATTGTTTATAAAAATAATTGTTACCCTTTGCGCTATGCACAAAAATCTTGTCTTAAAACCTTTAGTTTATCAATTAATATTAAATAAATGTTTGTGGGTACTTATATTATAGGAATATGTTTGATGCAGTCATATAAAAACATGCACTCATTGTGCAGTTGACTGTTGAAATTATGACAAGTAGATATATAACATAGAAACATTGCGCCATGCCAGGTCCGGACCCAGAACCGATTTGCCTGAACATCGTCTCACGCGTGGCGCAGCTGTGCGCCAGGGTCACGGAACTTGCGCCAACTTCCGACGGGCTCCGGGGATGCGTGCAGTTAGAGCCCACACTGCTGGGAGAACCGACTTTGGACTTCCCCATCGGCTGCTTCAGGTCCGGCGCTGATGGCATGACCATGGAACCCATCAGGAACAACGGCACTGAAGAGGATTTGAGGTTGGTTTGGGATTTTTTTGTCACAAGAGAGTAAGGCCCGGTTGTTAGACCTCCGATTAATTTATGACATTGTCACCAAATCGCCCAGTAAAGCTATTTTTTTATTATTTTTATATTTTCCACTGATGCTCGGCCCGCCAGCATTTTGTTAAATGTTGATGACCGTTATGGATGAAGGCTGATCAAACAACCCACCTTAAAATTTAAGAGCTCAAGCAACAAAAACTCTTGACATGTCTACATATGTTTGTTGCGTCAAGAATTTATATGCCAACGCAACTATTTTCAGCTTGTAATGTCATTTACATCAAAAGATATGAAGCTGTTTTGAATTAACAATTTAATTGTCACAACATAATCAAGACACCATTGTTTTTAAGATAATCATAGAATCTATTAATTTTACTTTACATAAAATTTAATTTACTTAATTTCACTTTAAATAAAATTTAATTTACTTAATTTCACTTTAAATAAAATTTAATTTAATTAATTTCACTTTACATAAAATTTAATTTACTTAATTTCACTTTACATATAATTTAATTCACTTAATTTCACTTTACATAAAATTTAGTTTATTTAATTTCACTTTACATAAAATTTAATTTACTTAATTCGACTTTACATAAAATTTAATTCATTTAATTTTCCTGTAGACAAAATTTAATTTACTTAATTTCACTTTACATAAAATTTAATTTACTTTAATTTCACTTTACATAAAATTTAATTTACTTAATTTCACTTTACATAAAATTGAATTTACTTAATTTCACTAAATGGTGTATCGGGACGTACCCGAAAAATTTATTCACTGATTCCTGGGTTTATTTGGAGTATAAAATGTAGATGGCATTTTGTTCTCCGATGACTTTTTTTCACCTAAAACATTAAAAAAATAAGTAGATATTGGACAGGTATGGTTGAGTCTGGGAGTTGAGCGGTTACTAAACTGAGTGACTAGTGAATTTCACCGGAAGCCAAAATTCCATCTACTTTTTTTACTTCTTATATTCCCAGGAATCAGTGCTTAATGTTTCTCGGGTGCATCATGATGCATCCTGTAAAATGAAGTACACTTAATATGTGACAATGATTTTCAATTAATATATTATTAATTATATTTGATACGTAAGTTAATTGCACTTAATATATAATTAAATTCACTTATTATGTAATTAATTTCACAATATACATATACCTACTTAATTTCGCTTAAATTATCACGAATATATCGCTATATGATTAATTTCATCTAATTTATAATTAATTTTACATATGTATATATATACCTGGTTAATTTCGCTTAAAATCTCACAAATTTCGCTTTATATTAACGTAATTAATGTCATTATATAAATACTTTGTTAAAATCGTTCATATTGTATACCCACTTAAAAAGTTCACCATGTAGTCACGTTTTTGGGTGTTCTTCTGTTTTTTTTTTTTATTTAGGTTCGTTTTCTGAAGCATCAGCAGTCCGATTGAAGTGAAATTTTAGATTTGCTCTATTTTATGTGTCCTAATCAGCATTTCTTCAAAAAAAAAATTCTTTTAGAAAAAAATTGTTAATAATTGTTAATCCTATGGAAGAATTTCCTGGTTTTGGTCGGAACTTGATAGCCGTTTTCTGGGGCATCATCAGTCCGATTAAAGTGAAATTTTAGATTTGCTTTGTTTTCTATGTGAATGTGAATGGAAGAAGAAGCCGGGGACGTCCAAGGAAGACGTGGCACCAGCAAGTGAATCAAATACTTGAGTCGGGCCATGTCAAAAGTCGGAATAACAGAAGAGAATGTATGAGATGTTGTATGAAAGTGAATGAAGCAAGAAGTGTATGCCAAGATCGAGTTGTTTGGCGGTCCGTCCTCTCTGCCTACCCCTGCGGGGAAACGGCGTGATGGTTAGTTAGTTAGTTAGTTAGTTGTTTTCTATGTTCTTATCAGCATTTCTTCAAAAAATCCAAAAAATCGATGTTTTTCGACTTTTTACAAAAAAAAATTTAAGTTAAAAATCGAAGAAAAAACAAAACGTGACTAACCTTTCCAGTTGTCAAAAACAAACCACTGATCCAAAATGGCTGATAATAACATATGATAAACATATGTGTACCAACGTAACAAAAAAAAAACGATAATCGAATGTACACAGCCCGCGAAAATTCAAAATTCACCTTTTCTTTTGAACACACCGCGTATGTATATTTAATTTAACTTAAGGTATAAATAATTTTATTTGCAGTGCTCTGAAACCAGACCCCGATACCCCTTCCGGCATCAATGCAGATGAAATCCTCCAAGCTGTTAACGATTCTGCAGAAGAAGGGATCGCCTTTTTCTCCAGCTTGCTGGGGTTCAACTTCGGCAAAACAAATAAAACGGAATCGTCTTCTGAAGCCCCTAACACTGAAACCAGTGAGAGCCAACCGCCACAGAGCACTGCCAAGTCTAGCAGATCTTCCAAAAATATCCAATATATTTCTAAAATCAATGAGATAAATTAAAGGGTTAATATCATTATCATGTCATCTCTTATGTTTGATCTATCATAATCACTTTATGTTATTTCTGACATTCATTCGTATTTCATGCAAGTATTTTTTTTTATTTTATGCCTAACCTTAGATAGTAGAATAAATAATATCATCCTATAGTATGTATGTAATATAAATAAAAATGTGTAAGTAATTTAATTAATAAAGTAGACTTCGTCTCATACCATGACATTTTATTTTGATTATAATGTGTAATATTAACTGTGAAATTTAAAAAAATCGATGTGCTGAAGCTGCAAAAGCTGGTGTGCTCTGGCATCATGAGATTTGTTTGGCTGTGTATGGAATTTCGGGTTATTGTAATTCTTATTTTTGTATCAACAATCAAAAACTGAACTTAAATATTAGTTAATATTATTATTATTATTATAAAAATTGTGTATTTTTTATTACACATAGGTACTTTTTAAATCATACTATCTCGTCTGGCTACAAAAGCATACCTGTATATAATATACCTACATTAGAAGGCAGTGTCATTTCGTGCTTTTAGTGAATGACAAGTTAAGCCATCTAGCGAGAAAAAGTCAAAGCCAATATTTTTTTTAATTTATAGACCAGCGCAGTTTTCACAAACCTTTACTTCAAGTTTGCTGCTACCACTGTACGATTTGGTTAAAACTGATTTAATGATGAGAATCAGATCCTTTCTGCACACAACAAAAAAAACACATTGAGTCAAAATATTTAATAACAGGTTTAATGATTTTTTTTTATCAGAAACTAACCAACTTTCTTTCTACGAAATGTTTTTCATTCAACCAAGTTGTTAGGCAAGGTGCAGAAATTCTCCCAATTTTTCTTCGTTCTTCTGTTCAGGGAAAACCTTTATGAAAAGGCTCCTGAGGATTTGTTTCCAGAGTGTAAATTCCAGATCTGCAAATCAATTGAATACGTTTATAGTTTATTATTATTAAATAATTAATTATAGGACTTGACAAAGAAAATGACATCGTAAGATATGTTAACAAATTAAATGGATTCACAATTCATATAAAGAGGGGAGGTACAATACATGCATTAAAAATAAATAAAAATAGAAACGTGACTATTAGTTTGCAGTTGAATTGCATAAGTACTCAAGAGATTCTGCACTTAAATATTTTTAAGGTACCTGTAGGTTTTATATAAAATGCGCTTTATAAAGAAATACTTTTTTTTTAAATAAAGGTTTCATAACAAAACATTCTTACGCATTTTTTGCTGAATTTCCTCCCATCTGCAGGGTGCGGTTCAAACTGTTGCATCTAGTTTGATATCTCATTTCGTTATAGTCTCTGCACTCCTGTCCAACAAAGGCATTATCCAAGCCAATTGACTCTGCAAAGTACTCGTATGCCCTGCTGTGCGAGCACCAGTAGTCGGAGTATAGACAGCCTGGCATCATCTCGCCCCCGTTGGGATAAAAGTCCACGTGGCCGTAGGGGTAGATAAGCATCCCCCCTGAGATGAACGTGTGGATAATCTCCACGTATTCAGCATCCCCACGGCCGATGCAGTAGATGGAGTTTTCCCACGTTCCTCCGGGAGGATCCAGTGCTGTGAATAAACTCTTCAATAAATGTAAAATCATTTTCTGGTGTCATTTAAAAAAAATATTAATAAGTAATGTTTTGTATAAACCACTATGTAATATTTAAATATCAACATGTTTCGGAAGAAAAGCTTTTCTAATCAGGATACACGGTATATATATATATATAGAATATACAGACTGTGTATCTACACAATTTCATAAATAAATATCAACACTATCACACTATTTAATATATAAATATCAACATGTTTCGGAAGGGAACCTTATATATAATATATATACCGTTCATCCTGATGAGGGAAGCTTCGTTTTCTAAACGTGTTCATATTTATATATCAAATAGTGGCTTATACAAAACATCTCTTATTCATTTTACTAAGAATAAATGTTTAAATATCAAATTAAATTTAATTTCTTATAGGCTTCGGAAAAATGTGTTTTTTTTTCTTTAAATGGTGTAAGGACTTTACTGGGATTTTTCTAATAATTATTTCATTAAAGTTAGCAAATAAGTTCTTGCATTGGGTCAGTTATCAAGTTGTACATTTCTCTACAAAAAAGACATTTGATCATAGCGAGCAATGCAACAATAACACTAGAAAGGCCTACCTACTTAAAGTTGTTTGTCTTATTGAAGCATTTCTATAGAAAAGCAAAAACAGGAAGATAATGAAGTAGAACCTATAAATTAGCAGTTTTTTGTGGAAATACTAACAAATTTCGCAACGCTTTACTGCGAAGCGTACGCACAAGAGCTCTGATCTGTAAAGATTTGTCGGCTCTTATGTTTCCTCCCTCCTACAACACGGGCTTCCTGCATAACCGAGTGTTAGCTTTGTTAATTTCTGACTTTTCCACAATACTCTCAATAAATACATGAAAACATTAAGTGATTCAGAGTTATTTTGTATAAACCACTATTTAATAAATAAATATCACTTGTTTGGAAACCAGTGGTTCCCTCGTAAGGATATAATGTATTCTAAAAAAATGATGATGTAAGCATGGACAAATTGTAAAAATAGACAAAAATTAATAAAAGGTGATGAGATAAGGTAAATAATTCAGTAATAATGTATAAAGAATGATATAATATTTTTGTTTATTTTATATAATTATTTACAGAAACATGTCGATATTTTTTTTATGAAATTATCGTTCATGCAAAATAATTATGAATAATTTAATTAAAAATGATACCCCAATGTAATTTTTCCTTTATTAGAGATATAAAAAAAATATTATATATATGTACATACTTGTAATGAAGCGAAAAAGTGGCATGCAGCTCCTACACCGCACAATCAATGCATTATATTAGTTTAAAATATGCAGGAAAGTAGATAGATTTATGTCGAATGTCTTACCGGAAATATATCCTATTTTCCCTGTCCTACAATACCTCCCGGCTTGCCCCGCGGCCTGCGCGCCCAAGCTGTGTGCCACCACGTGGACCTGACTCAAGGGAACCCCAGCCCGCCCCAGGAACTCCAGAAACGTGGCGAGGTACAGGCCGAACGCCACGGCCATCGGGTCGGAGGGGTTCTCGTCCATTCCGGAACGCCAGTCCACCACGATCACGTTGACGTCATAGTGTTTCAAGAATGCTTGAACAAATTTCACTTTAAATTGGTAGCCATATCCGACAAATAGTACATATTTCGCCTTCGTTCAGAAATCAGTATTATAATTTCTTCTCACTTCTTCAATTTACGGCTTTGTATGGCTAAGATTATGGATGGAATTCTCAGTACTTAAAATAGATGATTCAAAATTAAAACAAACTACCTCCAGAAGTGTGCATTACTTGCTTCATGACAAAATTAATTTGTTTATTTTTTTTTATATTTCTCCACACAGGAGGCCTACGGGGATATAATTTCCCTCAAAGTTTATGTCATCTTTTGGAATGTTGTGTGGAGGGTCTTTTAGAGAATAGGAAGGAGTGAACCTGGGACTTGAAGAGTCCCTTGTTGTAGGAGGGAGGAAACACAAAGGCCGGAAAATCATTCCACAGCCATATTGAACATAAGAACGAGTCGTAGAAGCGAATCGTTCTCATGTAACAATTATCTACCATATACAAATGATGGGCAAGCGTTTGGCGTGTTTTCCGACTGTGCACCGATTCCAAAGGGATGACGCTAGTTCCTGTGAGGGGCCTCCCAAGTTAGCACCAGTGTGAGGGGCCAGATGGGGCCCAGACGGGGTTACCACTCTGGAGAGGCAGTGTTGAGGGCCAGATGGGGCCCTGACGACCGAGGTCGCATAAGAAAAAGGAATTTATGGTCACCGGGAGGCCCGCCGTTGGGACGGCCGACTCTCAGTTCTCCTCGGATAGCTCAGTAGTGTAGAGTAGTGACTCCGACTCTCTGGATCGTGGATCGGCATTCCGCCTCATATCTGGCCAAGGGAAACAAGGGGCTCTCATACCATTCAAATGAAAAAGTCCAGTTTTCAGTACAGGGTTTATTGAAAGAGGGAACACATTATATTTACATCAGAATATACGATTGATTTAACCTAAAAACATATCCTTACTATTTTATACTGAATCTCTCTCTCCCGGGAACTAAATCGGGCGTTCATGGGAGGAAAATAACTATATCAGCACAGTTAATAAGGGGTTAGATACAGCTTACATGGTCAATGGCGTCGAGATTCACGTTCTTCCATCGTAGATCGCGTAATGCAGGGGAACACGCAAACTCACGCGGCTAGCATTTAGTAGGTCACCTGGAGTTTTACACTAATTATTGACATTACTAGTTAGATTTCTATGTTCAGCGGTGTCTCACAAGGACAAGGAGTTTACAGTGCCAAATGCGAGGTAAGCGTGATAATGCCTAACCCACCCGCAGGCGGCCATTGTCAAAGTCAAGTCGCTCTGTCGTTTACACACAACCTATCGGTACCAATCCCGGTGTTTCTCTGGCGAGCCAAGCGGCGCCGATAACGGGAGGAAGTCGCCCCCGGTAGCGGAACCCGGAACCGGAACCATAATAATCCTCGCGTATGAACGAGAGTCTAGAATACATCTTAATTATAGTGAATTCGTTACGTAACATACCTCAGAGGATCTTCCAATGAAAAACCGGTTGAACAAGGACAGTATTCCCACCTAAGGTCTGTGCTCCAAAGATTTTAATTCGTTTTTTCCCCTAAAATGTTTAAATTAGCGCCATCTGTGAGCGCGTATTTCGCTAGTCAAAATTCACTGAAGAATTTAATTTCTGGACACATAAAATTGGAATTAATACCAAAGCAAGCCAGACTTCAAAAAAGCCAGCTATTAAAATATTCTATAAATCTAAGTAATAAATCTAGTTCATACAAAATACAATTTTCAGACTCACCATTTTTAACCAGTATATTCGAAGCATGGTTCGCATTACTCTTCCAGCCGTGGACCAGAACTTTTACAGGAATGTGGCGAAATCCCGAGGCGAACAAGTGGTGCAAGTTACCATTGAATATCTCTCGGGCTGCGTCCGGGTTTTGTCTGAGAAAAACAATAATACCTACGTATAATTTGAATTCTCAAGTATAAATCTACAAGTTTAAAATCCAACTATTCAAGTATCATAATTTTTTTTCCTAATCAGTTAATTATATCATTTAGACTTATCTACTGTAAGATTTCTTGAAACAAGTGTAAATGTAAATATGTTAGTTGTAATCCTCAGTCACTAGTTTTAAGTCACTAGCTACAGGTCTAAGTTGTAAGTCGCTGTCTATATAAGTCTTAGATGTAAGTCACTAATTATAAGTCTGAATTAGGTATTTTCTAGTTATAAATCTTAGCTGTAAGCCATTAGTAATTCATTTCATATGTAAATTATTAGATATAAGTCTAAGTGATAAGGTATAGGTTAGATAAATTATGTTGTAAAGCGCCTTTGAGGTGATTTTGTCACGAAAACAGCGCTATAAAAATAATCCATTTATTATTATTATTAAGTCTATAATGGGTGTCTTACCTTGTATAAATGTAAAATTTAACTCTTTCACTCGGATTATAATCACCACGCAAATTTTCCAATCTGAAATCAGCGATTTCTCCGTATGTGAAGGAAATAACTGAAAAATGTTAAAACACTATTTATGCACTTTTCACATATATTTGCGTATATTTTCTAGGGTAACCGGACAGCTTGGCACAGTGATAAATCGGTAAACTTATCAAAGCTGATATAAAATAATGAAAAATAATGAAAAAAGTACTTGGTTTTCAATAGTGTGCCGATTTATCACTGTGCCGAATTGACATGGAATCATATTCTAGGAACTGAAGTCTTCAAATATATTAACCTACTGATTAAAAAAACAAATATTTTTCCCCGTTCCAACATCTTATTTATCATTAAACTATGTGGACCACAGATGTGGGAAGAATGAACTTGACGTTACATTAAATTTGCGGTTTTGATTGACAATATTATCATTAAGGTCTTTGTCTTCTAATAAATGTGTACGTGTACAAAATTCTTTGTTTGTTTTTTTTTTTTAATTTAATGTAAATCAAAAAGCAATTCGAAAATGGCATTAAACGTCGAAACAGCTGTCACAATACTAATTTTAAAAAAAAAACTAAAAACGCTTGCAGAACTTAATAATAACATCGTTAAATTTGATTTATATTATTTTTTTTTTAAATAAAATGGAGTTCTACGAATTAAACTGAAAAAAGATCAACTATTCTTTGTATTCTCAGTGTAACATTATATATTTTTTAAATCAATTCAAAACGTAACCATAAACATTTTACTTGGTATACGATATATAAAATAAACTATAAACCTTAAGATTGTACAAATTTCATAGAAATTTTTAACTTATGGATACAAAAAATGGGAGATGCTCTTTCTAAATATGTAAATTTAATGCAATGATTTAATTTCTTTCAGAGATGTCTCCCATCCAAGCAATCTACATGCTGATATTCAATTTTATAGTATATAGCGTCATGTTTTATAAATTTCTTCGCATTTATTCATCAATCTTGGATGAGTGATAACTCCTACAAACTGTGTAATATTTCAAAGTTCACCGAAGAGGATTAAGTGGAATGAAGGATTTATAGCACCAAATTATATATACTGCTACTTTTTCACTGCAGATTTTTTTTAAATTAAAGTACGTTTGAACAGAGAAAACAGAGTTCCGTCATAGGATGTCCCTCTTATTAAAATAATCATTGTTTTATACTTCACATGTTTCGATAACCCAATAACCTTCGCACAAAATAATATGTGGATTGAACGTACATAGAATTACATTTGATAATACTTATCACATATTTTTTGACCTAACTAAAGTAGACAACTGTCATTAAAATAGTGATTATGATGAATTACTTAATGTTGAGTTCATTAATCTGATAGTGTTAGATTGGCTCCGGTACTTAGCATTATAACGCTGCTAAATAACATAGCACTGTGTCTGAAATTAGTGCATGTATTACTGTTTGAACTAGATAAATATGTGTTTTTTTTATGTGTAGCTGTATAAATGTATTAATTCTCCAGTTTCAGTTAACTTTCAGTAAATCATTTAATATTTAAATTTATTTTCTATTTTACTATAATTTTTTTAATTCATAACATCTTATTATTCTTTATAGTATGGAGCCTCGGCATTGGTTTCCAAGTAGAAGACACCAGTCCTGAAATTGAAAATTAATTTTATTTAAAATATTTTATGAAACAAGATACCGGTAGGTACTGAAATATAAAGAATAAAATAATCTAAATTGTCCCTTAATTAATATTACATTCAATTAGATATTTTCATCTGCTCAATTTGGATTGCAAAAAGATAATTTTAATGTGAAACTAAAAAATACTCTATGAAAATGAACAGTGGAATCTTATGTGCAGTTAACCTTCCAGCTTTAAGCGCCGCTACTCCCAAATGCAGTACCCTCAAATTGGCGCACTAATTGGCCATAAAGTGGGTGTTATCTATGGAGTAGACCAGGTACTCGTATGCGCGGATGTGGGAAGAGTTGACATCCTTTTAGTTCATATAAGTTTTAAAAATAATTGTATGTAACCAACCTTCCAGTTTTAGGCGCCGCTCCTCCCAAATGCAGGGTGCTCAAATTAGCGCACTGCCCAGCCTGGATCTCCTCGTAACTCGCGCACTCATTAGCCATGAAGTAGTTGTTGTCAATGGAGTAGACCAGGTACTCGTAGGCGCGGAGGTGCGAGCAGTCGGCGTTCCCCTCGCAGCCCGGCATCTCGCCCCCGCCGTTGGGGTAGAAGTCCACGTGGCCAGTTGGCTCCGAGAGGCTGTGCGTGAGCGTGGCCGAGTGGATGACCTCTACATAACGCCCGTCGCCCGGGTTGATCTTCTCGGTGGAGTTCTGCCAGAATGTCTTCGGGGGGTCGCAGGCTGAAAGGAAGATGAAATTTGTTTTGAGCGATACATAAAAATACAATTATGGTGACTAGTAACATTACGATATGAAACTATTCCTTTATTTAAAATACGCCGACGGATATTTTCACGAAACGGTGCTGAAAAATGAAAAGTGAAAAACGCCCGAAGAAAATATAAAATCCATTAATTATCCAATTTTTAATAAAATTCAAGTATAAATCCCCCTTCCCTTTCTTCATCTTTGAAACGGTAGCCATGAAATCCATATAATATTACCAGCGATTTAACCCGTCTAAAACAAAGACAATGTGGAGTGGGTAACATTAAATTAATAAATGCTGGGGTTGCCTGCTGGCAATGAAATCAATAAAATAGTATGTATTTTTCTAAGATGTTTAAACGTATGAAATCAAAAAGCATCGTTTTTACAGATAAATTAAAACCTGAACTGAGACACTTCCATGATCTTGGGGGAAAATACCGTGATAAATTAGCGCTGGATTACCTCGTTTTTTATAACTTTAATAGTTGATTCCATTCCTTAATAAATGTGGATTATGCTGTACTCATATTTTTACGTCCACCACCTGAAGCACTAAAAAATATCATTAAAAACCCAATTCAATGAATTAAGGGAAAAGCAGTTCCAGGTGTAGCTGTTCGTCCATGCTCGAACATAACTTGCACATTGTGTGGTGCTGTCGGGTACTATCACCGTAAACATATATGTTTTTTACCTGTCAAGTATGCAATCTTTCCCTCCTGCGCGTTCCTTCCAGCAAACCCAACGACGTGGCTGCCGATGCTGACGCCGATCATGTGGACCGCGTCGTTCCCCAGCCCGTAGGCGGACAGCCAGTCCACGAAGGCGGCAACGAACTTGCCCGTGGAGGGGACATTGGAGATGACGGTGGGCTCCTCTCCCGACCCGCCCGCGCTCCAGTCGACGAGGATCACGTTTACGTCCAATAGTGGAAGGAATGCTGAAAACTTGCTCTTGTTAGAAGGTGGTCAAATGCGGGTCAAGAGGTAGCAGAGAGTAGTAATAAATTTGTTGGTAAGTGGTTAGAAGGTGATTAGGAGATGGCTAAAGTGTGGTCAAAAAGTTGTCAGGTGAAAATGTACATACCGTTCTTTATCTTTTGGCTAATAGGCGAGTTGACGTTCCCGTTCCATCCGTGAAGAAACACTTTAACGGGTTTGTCTTTTCTGAAGTTTGATGCCAGGAGGCTTGCTTCATCCCCGTAAGTTACGATTTGGGCCTCTGTGGGATTGTCCCTGTTTCAAAAAATCCATTGGTAAATAATGAGTGCATACAAAACTAGAAGTAGGTATATAAAATGCAAGGAATAATGTAAGATTTTTAATTCACTTACTGAGTATAAAGGTTGAAGAGAACCTCCTTTTCAGCATCGAATCGTGCATTTTCTTTGCTTACGGAATAAGTATGGGCTGTAAAAAACAACGTTTTTTTAATAGCTATTTACACAGATTTTACGTAACCTGATTTAAAACTTTAAACAGAATTTAATTTTTTATTATAATTTTTTTTTTAAATTAAATAATTTATGAGAAATACTTTGTGTACACCACTTTAAACACGTTATTTAAAAATAAATAACATGTTGATATTTATTTATTAATGGTTTGAAGACATTTTTTTTATTTTCAAATGATGACACAAAGTCAATTTGCAGAACAATTGAAGAACATAAAGCCTTTTTTTGTAATTTTCTATTTTCAAGGTGTTTCGAAAGCGAAGCACCTTGTGTACACAAAGTATTTCTCATTTTTTTTAATAATGACACCACAAATTAATTTTACTTTTATTGAAGCAATTAATAATAAAAGGTATTATTTTTTTTTAAACTTCAAATAAAAACGGAGTTCTACAAATTAATCTTGGAAACGCAAAAATTATTAAAAATAATAAAAAAATAATTATTTTCATCAATAAACGCAAATTCACCTTGTGTCATCATTTGAAAATAAATGAAAAAATAATAAAAAATCTTAAAACCACTATTAAATAAATATCTACATGCTTCAAAACCAATGGTTCATTCATCAGGATACAATGTATACTGAACAAAAAATAATGACGTAAACGCACAGCTTTCTTTTATTGTAAGTTGTTGACATTAGAAAAATATTGAGAAAATATTACAACTTATTTGGAAAAATGGCTGCGTAGGGCTGATTCTTCAGAAAGGTCTGTTGGGAATTTAAAAAAATATTCGGACTCATTCATCATACGTCACACCTCATACCTTATGAGGTTATTTATTGTCTCTTTTTCATATGTGTTTTTTTTCGGGTTGACGTTATGAAAAATTTAAAAAATTTATACGCGGTCATATCATCCAAATTCCAACAAAAATTGCTTTCAATAAATACTCTACTTTGTAGTAACAAAGTTATTTATTTTTAAATTGCGTGTTATTATATTACATACCGAGAAAACTATTCTCACTCGTGCCAATTTATCCTAAATGTATCTATGTTAATAAAGACTGAATAAAAAGAGCTATAACTGAGATGAAGACTAGTTTATTTTTTCTTACCGACGGCCACTAAACTGAAGACTGAAAGTATGAGAGTAATCTTCATTATAAAATAAGAATGTTAAAGTTAATTAATTGTACTACACAATTCACAGTTAATTTCCGCGTTAATGATGACTACCGATTGAGAGTATGTTGTATTTATATTATATTATTTACCGGTTTATTCGTAACAGATTTCATAAATACCCATAATCTTATCAAACCCATTATCACAGATTTGTATGATCAATAATAATATAATCTCGAATAATGTAGTAATGCTATTAAAAGAAAAACCGGAAGATAATATTTAATCTTACTTTGTTAGGTAGTCCACATTAATTGGGAAATACTTATTGAACAATAATTTCGATCCATGTAGCGATTATAATAATAAAATTAATCGCTTTACGCAAAACCAATGGACGTAGTAACAGGAATTGAACTTATATAATTTGTTTTATCTTATTGTACCTAGTACACGCAATACCTCCAAAACAGATTATCAAATATAATACAGATTTATCATTGATAATAGGTTTTTACTTGGGAATATAACATTATCATTGAAATATGAGTAATTATGTAATTTGTTACATTTGTAAACCAAACTATTTATTATAAAATAATGTTGTAGACATTTACTTTAACACATTGGGTGTTTTAAAAAATATATATATTTTCCTTTCACTTAACCTTTACTTAAATTTACTCTCAAATACTATCCAACCAGTTTTAATACTAAAAATAAATTTTAAAAATATCTTTTCAATGACAAGGATAAAGATGATATTTTAAATAAATCGGGGGTCTATAAATTAATTTGTAATGATTATGACTTTTTTTTACAAAGACTTCAAGAAATTTTAATACTAGAGTTAAGGAGCACCTAAGAGGTTTAAGTAATAATAAGTATTTTGAATTTGCCAACCATATTTCGGATATAAATAAAGGTTTTAATTTCTTATGTTCGAATACTACTGGTTTACAATTGGATGAATTAGAAAAAGTGTTAATAGATAATTAAATATTTTGAACAATATTTTTTTAAATAACCATCTGTTAAATTTATTTTCACATTAATAACTGTATTTATAATATTATTAAAATAAATTTTAATTATAATAACCATTATTTTTTTAAGCGTTGTTGTTTTCTTGATTTTATTTAAATTAATAATAAAAAAATTAAAAATAAATTTCTTATATAAATTTATTATTTAATATTTTATAATGCCCTTTTTATTAATTCAATTATTTTTTTTAAACTTATTAATCACTTATTGTTAATTTTTGTTTATGTTTGTCTATACTTGTCATTATTTTATTTTTATTTATTGTTTATCCTGATGAGGGATGCTTTGCTTCTGTAACGTGTAGATATTTATATTTAAAAAAACAGCGGTGAAAACAAATTCCTTTTTATTAATTACATAAATTATTTATATCTATAAAAACATTATATTAATCTATTTTGTATTTACAAACTTCCTACCTGTTTTAATACTAGCACTCGGTCATAGTGTATAAATAATTTTCCATTATAATATAAATATTTTCAATATTTTTTTATTACACGCACAGTAATAAAATTGCATACATTGTAAAATTTAAACGATTTTTCATATTCGTTCCGGCTCGATAGATGGAAAATCTTTTATGATATTGAACAACATATTGTATTGATACACGTTGTTTAATATCATATCACACAAAAAAATATCTGTTGATATAGCTTTATTGAAGTAACATGCAGGATGTTCGACCAGATTTCCGTAAACCTAAAACGCTTCCATTTATCCATGATACCAAATTCTATAGAATAGTAATATCTCCAGCTTCTGACATTTTCCATACATTGAGATGGCAACACACCAATTAGTGGCATCTAGCGATTCTATTTGAGGCATAGTTGATTTTCTTTCACAATAATATATTAAATATATCCTTTATTTTACGTAAATATATTAGAAACGGAAATTCATTAAAATATATATATTGAGCAAACCAACATTATTACTAAACTGTTTTATTGCAAATATATTCAAATCCAATATTTTAACACTCGCCGCTCGCGCTTTTTTTATTTTTTGAAAAAAAGGAATAAAAATCATTGAGAAATTTTCTTTTTAGACTTTTTGCTTAACATATTACAATTCTTATGATGATTTTTTTTTAAATTTATATATGCTCTAACCCCTCAGTTAAATCAGTTCCCGAGCAGGAACCGCGAATCTAACGCAGTATCTATCATCTGTTCCTTTTACGGAACAAACTGAGCGGCCTCATAAGTCATTCTATCTCCTTTCGTATTACGGTTAGATATATAATCTAAGCAGTGATAGAAAGATAAAAAACACGTTTTTTCTTAGTTTCCAGAAAATAAGGATAGTGTTCCAAATAATTCAAATATATTATCAAAACTGTCAAAAACATGCCGGCCGCCATCGCGTGACAACTGTTGAATTTTGTGCTTCAATCTACCCAAAATGTCCAGTTAACTTTGTTATTATTAAAAAACAATATATTAACTACTCATTTGTGATACTTTTTATTCATGTGCGTAATTTATTCTTATGAAACTTTCATGATTTAAAGTTTAAACAATCATTTCGCCGTTGGGAACAGTGTTGTTGATTTCGGATGACGTTTTCAAGCGTTTAATTTTGTAATTTTATCGTGTTATAGCGATAATTCATAAAAGCACACATTCCAATGTAATATTCAATTTAAACATGTAACGGTTTCATTAAAAATAGATGTTTTTTTAGCGTTTAATATAAAGCGTATTTCGATTTTACAAAATATTTGTACGAGATCTGTCAAACGCCTTTGAGGTTATGTTTCAACCGAAAAATCAAAAATCAGATCTGTTATTTTGTACATTGTCCCATAAATGGAGTGTTTTGATTAAATAAAAGTACAGTTAATGTATTTTTACCAAATCTCACTTTAATTGTTTAATATAATATTAACAATACCGTTATGAAAAAGTGTAAAAAAAACGTGAAAAACATCAAGATTGGGAAAGTGTACGTGTAGTCCGAGGAATTATAATTTAATATTTTTATATGAAAGGTAAAAATGTTACGTATCAAAACCTTTATATTGCATTTGCGTACGACAATGAGTTTTTTAGTGTGGCAAAAAGTTATATTGTTACAGTTCACAAGAAAAAAAAACCATCGGTAAGCGATTTAAAATAAAACTTTTTCGTTTTTTGCGTTTAAAATTTTAATATTTTTAAATACATATGTCCCTTTGAAATATTAAAATCTGAAAGAGTCTTTCATCTGCTTTCGAAAACGGTATTTCATTTTGGGACACATTCAAAAACAGCGAATGTATTTGAAATCTAATGCCGCGTCGCGTATGTGAGTAAGTATGCCGCGTACAATGTTCAATGTGACAGGTCTCTAAAGTAAACATGGCGGTAAATTATGTTATTTAAATCCATTTAAATATATATGTACTAAAAAACTGCCATCAGGCAAATTTTTCTTAATAATAAATTTAACTTAAATGTACTCTTAACGTTATATGCAGAAATTCTAATATAATCATATTTTCATTATTTTTTTACAAAATACTGTCTAAATTTTATTATTTTCTGCATTATATTAACCAGAAGCGTTTCAACGCGAGTCGCTAGAGGCATCAGTGTGGCATGTTGCCATTATTTTGATGAAGCTGTCCGTATTAGGTTATTTATTTGATGATATGTATATATATATACATGTATATTGTATCCTTCTTCTTATGGGAGGTAGGCTATTATCAGGGCATTATTCATGAACAATTCAGGTACATAATACGTAGAAATGATTGAATAATGCTTCTGTGTCCACATCAGAAAAATATCAGCAAAATTTCTTATAAAAAAATTCGGATTAAATGGAATTATTTATTATCAATAAGCTTGTTCAAAAAATATGATAATAGATTATAACAATCGTAACCGGCACCGTGCAGTACAGACACGTACAGTGGCAGGCACGGCACAGAAGAGAGTATTCATATTACACCGTGCGTAAATGTGTTCATAGAAAATGTGAGGAACTAATTTTGCCTTACTTGCCACTTTATGTTACTATACTGTGCAGTGCCGGTAGATGAGAATCGTACTTATTACGTGACAGTACTCCAGACTTGATTTAATTTAGATCGAATAGCACAGACAACACCTTGAATAAAGTAACCGGCAGCAAATAAATCTCCTCTTCTTGTCTTTCCCACTGCCTTCAGCCTCACAGCGTACACTAAATTGGAGATGTACTGGTCCCATTAGGTCCGTGCAGTTGGGACTCTTGTGGGGTTATAACGACAACGAAAAATATAAACGCAGGATGCAAAATTTGTGGGTCCAGAATAGCACTTCTCAGACACTCAAAGACCCACAATCCTTCTATACAATTCTCCGTGGACACGAGGAACAACAGTGATAACGATGTCGATGATACTTCAGCATTTTTTTCATTATGTCACAGTTGCTGGCGATACTTTCAATAGATGACACGACTTTTTAAAAATATTTTCCACATCTTTAGTAATATTTCTAAAGTGTGACAGAAAATAACTTGCCTCAAGTGTACTTCGCAGAGTTGCTAAGCGACAACCGTTGTTTACGTAGATATCGCATTGGAAACTCTCACACGCACAACAGCGTGTGTACACATACAGTACTGCACATTGATAAACTTGTCAATAGTACAAAAGTGACCTCTTTATTTATGTTTTTAGTGCAACGAAGATTCAATCGAATTGTTGTGCGCCGATAGAAATACCTGTTTCCGATAAGAATCGTTTCAACACCCATAGCATAAATTCAATTATCTATGCAATCGTCATGTGGACGTAAGATTTGATAAACGGAATAACCCATTTATAAACTGGGACTTTCCGGACGCAAAATATTTAAATATGAAAACGTGTATTTTAAACGAAATACATTGCAAATTTCATTTAATTTCTTTTCCGAAATGCAATAATTTTATTTTTTTTTAAATTATTATATTTTCTAGATGCACCGCGCTTTTAAGGTTGCATGGAACTATAAAGCGGCTTGTTTTTTTTTTATTTTGGTTTGTTGTTGTCGGAAGCAATCCGCGTATACTCGTATTATCTGGAACACAAAATGTTCAAACAGTTATATTTACTGGGTGAGATATATCTTTTCATCATAATCTTGTGCTTTTTCCATAGTTCTTATTTTTAATTTACACGTGATAAATGAAGCAAATCTTGGAGATGTTATTTTCGATAAAACTCAGAGAAAACTCATTTCTGCTGCTAATACAACGTAACTTAACTAATTAATTATTTATTTTTAATTTAAAAAATACATGTATTTAAAAAAATTAGTATTTGTATAATTTCTTCAAACGATTGGTTTTTCACTTCGTGGCGTCATTATTAATAAATGAATTAAAGAATATACTTTGTATTCACCACTTTATCAATATAAAGATATCAAAATATCTTTATATTAATAGTTTATATTAATAAAGTGGTGAGTACAAAGTATATTATTTAATTAATTTATAAATATTATTTGTTTAGTTTAGATTTGGTTTTCGGTCTAGTTTTTTTTTCCTTAATTTGAATGACTTTATATCACTTTTAAAAAGTGTGCCGATTCATACTTGTGTTGAATTATCACGGAACCTACATTTCTTACCAAATTACTATTGTTATATTACTCCTGTTATTTCAGTGTTATCAATTCTTTGCTTCAACAATGTCTCTTGCGATTTTTATACATCGAACAGCGTCAAGGAATTAACGCCCCGAGACTTCAAAAAATTGGTATTGCCGAGTGAGGAGATCTGGGTGGTCGAGTTCTATGCAACATGGTGCGAATTCTGTAAAGAATTTAAGCCAGAGTTCTTGATAGCGGCAAAATCATTGAATGTGAGTATAGTGTTCATTATTACCATGACATCTTCATTCATACCCCTTTTCTAATTGTTGTGGAACCCTACTTAGCTGGCGTCGCAGGTTTGGTTAGTTTAGTCTATAAGCTAAAAACAGTGCTCTGATTTAGTATAATTATAATCGTATACTCGTACATATAACAGGAAGTTAACTTGAGCCACGAAGTACTTTAACAATTATTGAAGAAGTGAAAACAAACATTAAATTTTTTTTGGAATTACTGATTGAAACTTATAAACCTCATTGAAATATATTTTTAATCATCCAAGACAATATTCAATGATTAAAAATATATTACAAAGAGGTTGACAATCTCCAATAAGTAATTTCAAAAAAAAAATAATACTAAATAGTAATTCCAAAAAAAATAATAATACTTGAATCGGGCCATGTCAGAAGTCGGAATAATAGAAGAGAATGTATGAGACGATCTATAATGTGAATGAAGCAAGAACTGTATGCCAAGATCGAGTTGTTTGGCGGTCCGTCCTCTCTGCCTACCCCTGCGGTGAAACGGCGTGATGGTTAGTTAGTTAGTTCAAAAAAAATATATTAGTCCTAGACTTGTAGAAAAAGTCAACAGATGTCCCATATAAATAAAAATCGGATAGGTATATCCGAGACACTATCTAATGATTGCAAATAAATTCGGGAGAAATCTTGTAGTTATGATAAAAAGGTAGCAGCCAAAAATATATGGGAATTAATTAATTGAAGATGATATTGAAAGTTCTTAGATATCCAAGTGTGATACGAAAAAAAAGGGTGGCCGTAGCTCAGTGAATTAGAGCGCAAGGTCCCGGATAAACCATGATTTCCTGAGTTCGAGTACCAGCTGCCACCGTTACTTTATTCTTTAAAGAAAACAAATATGTTCATTTAATTGTTATTAGGGCCTCAAGTCTTATTATCGAAAAACATAATCAAACGAAGTTCAGTTGTGTATGTGTATGTGTATCTTTCTTCCAGGGAGTCGCCAGATTTGCTGCAGTCGATGCGGAAAAGTATCCAAGATTTGCCAAGCTTTACGACGTGACTGGTTATCCAACTCTAATTCTCTTCGGACATGACAAAACATATCCCTTGGAGTATGAGGGTGAACGAACCGCCGCTGATCTGCGATCCGCTGTGCTTGACGAAGTCATTTGATATCTTTGAATAAATAAAAATAAACAAAATAAATTTAATAATAATAAATTATTGAATTAACTAATATTTATAAAACGTTTTCTGATATTCGGTATTCTATTTTGTCTAAGATGAGCTTCTATTTTTTTTTAAATAGAAAACACGCATAAAACTATGGTTATTCAGTGTATTCAAAACAATCAATATAACAAAATATTTATACAATTGTCTTTCTATAAAACACTATGAAAATATACTAGAATATTACAGATTTTCCAGAGGTTTGCACAGAGATGATAAGGACTCGAATAACGCAAGAAAATCGAAAATCGACTATCAAATTAGAGAAAATGGGAGCATTTAAGTTAAGGGAACCGAGAGACTCGATACGATATAGATACGCTATTATGTATTGCAATACATTCGACTGGAAATTATTTAGAGATTTTATTCAAAAGTCTGATATTTGAAGTATTATTGTAGGCACTAAAACATATAATGCAGTTAGGGAAGTTTGGAGTCATCAGTAAATAAAGGTAAGGTGTTTTGATACTGAGTTGGAAAATATAGTTAAATATGTTTTTGACAACAAGGTGTGGGAAGTTAGAATGACTGTAATTAATTCTTATATTATTAGGGATGTGGGATGTGACTACGTTTTATTTCGTATCTTTGAATAAAATACAGTCATATAAATATGGTCTTCCTTTTAAATTGTTAATATATTAAGTACATGGTACAACCAACAGGAAAACTTTATCAGATGGAATGACAGCCTATCAGAAGCAGCTCAATTAAAGTGCGGCGTTAGACAAGGAGGCTCAATGTCCCCAGTGCTGTTCAATGTATACATGGATGAACTTAGCAAAACTCTGAAGGAAACAAGAATCGGATGCCACATTGCTGGGGTATGTATGAACAATATCAGCTATGCAGATGACATGGTCATACTTGCCCCATCGGTAAGAGCAATGAGAAAACTTCTAGACTTATGCGAATCGTACGTTATTAGTCACGGGCTAATGTATAATGCAAAAAAATCATCACTGCTGATTTTCAAAGCAAATACGGGTCCTGCTGTCATTCCGCCCATACGTCTCGGCGGAGCCAATCTTGAAATCTGCAGCGAAATCAAATACTTGGGGCATATCATCACTGATGACCTAAATGATAAAAATGACATAGAACGCCAAAGAAGAGCGCTGTGCGTACGCGCCAACATGCTCGCCAGAAGATTTAATAGGTGCAGTTCTCCGGTAAAAAAGCAACTATTCCAGACATACTGCATGAGCTTTTACACTAGCGAACTATGGACTAGATACACACAAGGCGTCATGGACACACTCCGAGTGCAATATAACCATGCTTACAGGGCGCTGTTCGGCCTCCCTTGGAGATGCAGCGCCTCGCAGATGTTCGCAGAGGGAAGGGTGCATGGGTTCGCTGCTTTGATGCGCCACAGAATAGCCGGGACGAGTCAGCGCTACCGGAGATCGGAAAACACTCTTGTCCAGGCCGTCGCCCAGTGGCATGGAGCGCCCCTACATCGTAGATGGAGAACTTCCCTCAGGCCATTGTAGCATAAGTGTTAAATATGTTATTTTAATTTAATTTATTTTTTATTTTTTGTTTTTATATTATATTTCTAAAATGTGTAATTTTCTATTCTTAAAATGTATTCTTTTTATATGGCAGACAGAGTATTGCACTCACCGCTTTGTTCTGCTGAAATAAAACATTATTATTATTATTATTATTATTATTAAAGCGATCAATTTTAATAAATGACGAGAGATGCCGAAAAGTTTTAAATCTAGCAGAAGTCGGTTTAGTTCGAGTTCGGTTTTGATTTGTTAAATCGTGAATTAACATTTGTCATTTATAAAATCAATATTCCATAGTCAAATTGCTCTTAAGCAAAGCTGAATATGAACAAAGACATGATGTACCTAAATCATTGCTGTACAATTCTGTGAATTTTTTACCTGTCCGTGCTATATTGTGGTTTAAAATTGCGAATCGGCATACATCTCAATCAGAATATAAGAAAATACTGGTACATGCTTGTAACACAAGAAAAAACTACAAACGATGAATTTCTAATTCCCAGATACCTAAATAAATACAGACGAAGAACCTTATGCCTCGACCACACAATCGCCCAACGTCCCAACCCGAACTCGGTTCGGAGTTGGGACGTTGACCGATCGTATAATGACTATAAATCGGGCAACTACATGATCGGCCAACGTTCCAACTACGAACTCCAAACTAGTGATGCGATTGTAGCTAAAATCTATCGATCTACCGATATTCTTAGAAAATATACCGAAATTTATAATATTATTGACACAATTCGTTTCTCATTAGGTACTCATAATACTGAAAATAAATATAATGGATCGCTGTTGCTCCGGTTTTGACTCCGTATTTTATTTTTACGTACAGCCTGAGTCAGTTGCAGCACACAAAAAATAACAACTAGCCCCGATTATACTTCGGATTACATGCATTTCTCCATTGTGGTGATTTTCATGAAAAACAGTGCTATACAAATTATCCAATCATAATTATTATTAGCATAACATGCAAAATGCATATTTGGGTAATTATTTGGGGGTTAGTTGCATATTTGAGTCTTTTTTTCGTCATTATAAAAATAGTTCAGTCATGTTATTATTCAGGCAGCACCTCCGTCAGGATCGCCTGCCGAACTCGTACTGAACGGCCAATGTGTGGAGGTCGGTATATGCTATTTTCAAGGTTGGGCCAACTAGTTCGCCGCCAGGGCGATCTCGGGCGAATTCGCCGAACTCGAGCTAACGTTGGCCCAACGCGTACCAACTACCCCTCTACACAATCGCCCAAATGTTCGAGTTGGGAGGTTGGGAGGCGATCGTGTAATCGTGGCATTAGAATCCTATGTTCCAAAAATCTATAACTTAATAAATATTGTGAACTAATTTTCAAAAGGCTTGTGATATATACTGAAAAAATGGTTATGTGAAAAAGATTTTTCGTTTTAATCTTTTTTACTTTAATGTTAAAAAAAATATGGATGTTAACTTCTGGAAAAATAATGGAATAATAAAATATATATATATATATATGTATATGTAACTGAAGTGTAAATTATCGCCAAATAGCTCTAGTTGGCGCTTTATGTAAAGGTGGGAATCAGGTCATTGTATTGAGGTGAATAATTCGTGGGGGACAAATGCATCGCTGTAGTTATCCGTAAAGCATTTAATCAGATTTTGTTTAATTACGGCGAAGCTATCAGTGAAATTACTATTTTGATTAATCTTTACTACGAATCGGTTTGCATTATGTAAACCAAAAAATATATTTTGTATAAATTGTAGCTTTTCCTATAGTTTCGCTTGATTAGAATTAAAATTAGATTCGTTAAGAATGCAAGGCTGATGTAAACGTAATGAGTAAAATTAAGAAAAGGATGCCTAGATGGGTTGGGCATGTAGAGTGAATGAACGAAGAAAGGAGTATAAGGAGAATATATGGCGGGAATGTGAATGGACGAAGAAGCCGGGGACGCACAAGGAAGACATGGAACGATCAAGTGAATCAAATACTTGAGTCGGGCCATGTCAGAAGTCGGAATATTAGAAGAAAATGCATGAAATGATTTATGAATGTGAGTGAAGCAAGAAGTGTACGCCAAGATCGAGTTGTTTGGCGGTCCGTCCTCTCTGCCTACCCCTGCTGAGAAACGGCTTAACGGTTAGTTAGTTAGTTAGTTAGAATTAAAAATAAATTGTTAATTACGCTATAAAAATATAAGCTTTAACTACCAAATATTTATTTTTTTTCATTAGAAAATAATAAACGCATATAAATAAATCTTGAAAAAAGTACTGCTTTATGGCTAAGATTGTTTGTGACAGTTACTT
>JAHDVE020009273.1:0-20460 GCA_022606495.2 Halesus radiatus
GAGAAACAAATAACCATCCAAAACTATCATCTCTATAAATATTTTTTTCTAAAACTGTGTTCATCTGAAGCGACCTGCCAGCTGCACGCAAGTATGTTTTTCTGTATCTGTTTGTATATAATTAGTTAAGAAATATTTGTACAGCGCCCTTGAGGTGATTTTTCAAAAAAACGGCGCTATACAAATCATCCTATTATTATTATTATTATTATAGTGATACAGAGAGAAAAAAAAGATTTTGTATTGTAAGCAAGTATTTTTTTTTATTAAAACGTATTAAATAATAGCTCCTATGCGATGCTCTTATAATCGTTGGAACATAAAAATATCATTCAGGTATCTTTTGAACATGGGTAAACTATTGTTAAATGTATTCATAGCAGCGGTGAATTTGTTTCCAAGTGTATGTATGTATGCAGGCGAGAAATGGGTGCATGGATTTGGTAGTTAGCCTCAGAATTATTATTGCAGAATAATGTATTTTGTCGAGTTTGTCGAAGAGGATGCGAGATATTTTATCTAGTAAATCAAACATAAAGTATCTCCTAATTATGATGGACAGTAATATTAAATGGAAATCGCTAGTAAATTAAACTATAGACAGAATGAGATAATTAATTTTCGTATTCTTTAAACTCAGAAATAATGTATCACGGAAATTATTAAAAGATATTAACTTTGCATTAGCCCATTCAGTGTTAGAATACGGGATCGTTGGCTGGGGGTTCTTCTTTATTCTATAATTCTTCATTATTACTTTATTACTCCTTCTACCTACACATCAAAGGTATAACCTTCATTGTATAGTCACTTTGCTAGTCCTAGCAGTTTGGTCGGCACGCAAACAATCACGCTGTATCTCAATTTGTTTAGTTTATCTATAATTTATTGTTTTGGTGAGGTTCATTAATAAAAAAAAATCTCCAATCCGCATCTGAAGCAGATGTCACTCGGAAAAATAATTGGTGGTTTTACAACGTTCTTCGTAATAAGCTGTTCTCTGGGAATCCCATCAACGCCTTCTGCCCGCCACGTCAATATCCTAATGGCCTACAAATCCAATTTTCTGTTCCCCCGCTAAAAAATATCTGTTATTCTCATATCTTTTCGAATCTCTTTACAGTTCGAGTATCAATTAAAATAGGTACGTACTGTATGAAAAATATATGTTGATATAATTTTTGACATTGCAATCGTTTAAGTGGCTTTAAATAGCAACACTAGAATGGTACAAATGAAAAATTATGTATTAATTTTTAATGACGTCTTTTTGCTGTTTTAATTTTTTTTTTACATTTAAAAAAAAATTGTATTTATTTTATTATTTAAACACCCAGAGGAATTTTACATACAAGTACATCATTTTTAAATCACATAAAAAAATTAAAAACAGGAAACATGCAGAAAAGTTAATTACACTTGAAATAAGAAAAAATGAAAAAAAAAATGCACCAAAGCTAAAAATACACAGGAATATAAAGGAACAGAAAAAATGCAATATCCACAAAGTCAATATTAACATTAATAACAAATAAGTAAATAATAAATGTAAAAAGTTGTAGTCAACAATAATTCATAAACTAGGTAGAAATAATTCGTTCATATATCATTTGAATATTTACCAAGACTGTGTAAGCGTTGAATTGGGGAATGCAAACTATAGTTGTAACGGGATATACATATGTAAAATGTTAATTCCTGTCTTGTAGTTCGTTTAGGTATGTATAGGTTGATTAAATGCAGGAGTTCAGAACAATCGAATTTACAATTTAATAATTTTAATAAAAAGATAAGGTCGTTAATTTTTTGTCTGTTTAAATTTTAATCACTTATCGTCACTTGTCTCTCAGCCGAGCAACCACCCAATTTCCCACCACGATCCTAACTGTCCAATATCTACTGTTCTTAAAGAAAAAGGCACGGAGACTAAAACGCCATCTACATTTTTTCCTCCAAATATGCTCAGGAATCACTGGTTAAAGCTTGTCGGGTACGTGCTGTTACAACCTGTATATCGAAAAAGCAAAATTTGTATTATTTTGTACATTTTTTGTAGCGCGGTTCAATTAAGAATATTACCTCATAGGAGAGGCTTAGCAATTCTATTTTCGACACAGTGATGGTAATTTCAGGTAAAATTTTTCGTTATTTTGGCGATATTCGCATTATTTTGAATGGTAATTTTGGGGAAAGAGGTGTATTTTTTCAGCATAAGCTTTCATCGTAATATTTTATAAGAGAACAAATATTATGTCCCCTTTTTGGTGTTTTGCAGCAAAACGTTGAATTTAATTTATTTTTATCATTTTATAATCGAATAATTAATGATAACAACTTTACAAGACGGTTTAACGTGAATTTCGCTGCGGTCCATTGTATGGCTATTCAAGCTTATCAAAACCATAGAAGTAATTAGAAAGTATAATATTTATTATTTTTTTATTTATTTATTACGTTTTGTTTTTTTTTTTTAAGAAACGCTGTAATATTCCCTGGTTACTAATAACCTGACAATATTTAAAAATCTCCTACTACCATCACAGTAATCGGAAGATGTTGCTTGTGTCGTGGTTGAGGACTTAGCCAGCTGAAGAATTGAACTCACGATACCTGGGTGAGACCCAGATACTTTCTTATTTTAAAGTAGGAACCCAAAAATTACGAAATATGGCGGTTATTATAAAATAACGAATATCGCGTTAAAATTCGCGGTATCACAAACGCAAGGTTTTCAGGTCTCTATTGATCAATGGCTAATAATTCGACAATTGGTTAAAAAAAAATTGGCAAATGCACAAAATTAATTTTACAAAACGATATTGTTTTAATTTGACGTTTCTAAATGACAAACAGCGATTACCTTATAGGAATATGTATTAGTGCGGCCATTACGCATTACTTCGGTACGATATTTCTGAAAGTTATTGTTAAGGATGTCAATATTATTAAATTGCTTTTTATACTGTGCACATATACGGGGAATTGGAGAATTTTTCCTAAGGTTAGTTCTGTATAACGGCAAATGGAAAAAAAAACGGTTTGACATGTTGGTCTTGACGGTATATGGAATTTTATACAATTGGTGAGCTCAGGTGAGTCCAGGCCATCGTTCAGAATTTTATATAATAAGATTTGATCAAAAATTAAAAATCGTATTGAAGGGAGTTGTGGAATTTAATAGATTAAGTGTAATTTATAAAATGTTTATTTTGATTATAATTTATCTGCTTAAAAAAAATTCTATCGATAGACAAAAGTAGACAGTTCAGTTTGTCGTATCGATCCGCTAAGTTGTCGTTACATACGATACAAGAGTCTCAACTGCTCCCAAGTATCCGTAGCCAGTCGTCTTCTTCTTATGATAGAGGAGAGTTGATCTAGGTAATAGTGGGATGCTGGGGTTATTCCTTAGGGTAACAATATGCTCTAAGGGTTATTCAGCCAGTCGACGGCATCGGGAATCACTACACAAAAACAGACATACACACCCACATTAGAAAACGCAGGATCTCAAGACCGAGATCACTGAAGCCCGAACTCGTTCTTGGGAACATCGGGCACTTCCTCCTGAATAAGGTTTTCTATGGTTTTCCTTATTTCCAAAGGTGAATGCGGAGGAACTCCAACAAAAAGGCCATGGTCGATACCCTCCCCCTTCCTCACACAACACAAACAGACACGTATGTATTTATGCCAAGGTACTGATGCTGATGCTGCTCGGACTGCCGATGATGATGCAAACATGCAACTTAGTTGGGTTTTTATGAACAGATTTTTCCCTACAGAGATCACAAGAGATCATTGAAAATAACGGTCAGGTATCATTTAAATCTACCATCATGCGGTGAAAAGTGTGAGGCGCGAAGACGCCGTTCTATTTGTATAAAGAACCTGTAAATTTAGAGACAGTAACTTTAAATGTTTCGTCACTTAATGACCAATAAGAAACTAAGAAATTTAAAAAAAATCACTTGGTTCAGCACAGATGTGCCATAGGGAAACTGCTGAAGGGGAAATTATTCTACAACGTATTCTGTTGTTTTGTATGTCCACATTTACAAAGGTCGGAATCCTTCAGGTCCCATTTATGCGTCATGCACGCACAACGGCTGTGACTGCACCGGATGCGGTTTAATGAGGTCAACGTTTTCCGGTAGAGAGTGAACCCTGGGAATTGGGTCTACAACAAGGTGCTTGTATTTCAAGTCAAGGAGTGTCTAGAAGGAGTGTGATAGAAGTAGTACTTCGTACCAAAAAGGATTTCTGGACGACAGGACCCAGTGGGACTATGGCATCCCCAAACGGGGTACGTTGTGAGGTTGAATGGAGTTGGGATGGGAAAAGATGACGAGAGGAAGGTGGAGAAGAATTAAAGTATGGTCTATGGTATACTGTATGTTTGTCTTTTACCAGGGCCATATTGACAGTCTCTACCGCTCGGGATGCTGTGTCCACAGAGCTCTTCTCACAATTTGAAAGTTTTTTATTGAATCTTACAAAGAGATTTGTACAAATCTGATAGATTATTGAGTAACGACTAATACACAAAGCTCCCTCATTTCGCAATAAATCCAACATTGAGTTGTCGGTTTATTATTTGTTTGGGATATCGGGCAAACTGATCAGACATTATTATTATTAATCCGAAAATAATAATAATAACATAAAGGAGGACATTTCAATTCCGATAAAGACAGAAATAACGAGCTGTCACTCGCCTCCCCTTGTCGGCGGACTGGTATAAGTACAAACGAGAATGAGCCTCTCGCAACCGTTTTTAATTAGACTTGTAGAGAAAAATCATAATTCTAAAAAAATAAATTATGGAAACTCTAAAAGGTTTGAGCTGTCAAGGATCGGTGAATCTGGAATAAATTGAAGGTAACTTATTTCACGTTTCTCTTATTTTTTATTTTAGTACTCATTTTTCTCTATTGTTCTTACTTTTTCTTTCTTTTATTATTTTTCTTATTTTATATTTTTCCGTATTTTTTTATATTTTTCTTATTTCCTTGTTCTTCGTAATTTTTTAAAATTTGTTGGTTTTAAAAAAAAAAAGATTTTACATTATTTTTCTTTTATTTCTTATTTCTTTTATTTTTCCTATTTTGTTTTTTATTTTTCTTATTTTACCCATTTTTCTTTTTTCCCCGTTCAGTGCCTTGTATACCATAGGACACATTTTAAATTGAACTCTTTCTGTGAGTCGAAGCCAGTGCAGGCAATTACGTAGTAGAGGACTGAGGTAACGGTATTTGGTGACAAAGCATAGAAGAAGAGCTGTTGTATTGAATACTCCTTGCTGTTTGTTCAAATGTACATGAGGCGGACCAACATACAAACTATTGCATTAGTCCAATCTGGAGACTAGAAGAGCATTTATAAGAGTCTTGGCAGAATGTGAATGTTAGGAAGCATCTTCTTATGAATATTAATTGTTTTAATACACTAGATTTTTCCTTATTCCCAATTACCTTTCCTTCGAGTAAAATTGATCTAAAAGTTTTTTGCCGAGTAGTCAAGAGGTTTTATATAAATTGGCAAAAACAGTATTTTTATTAATTGGTACATATCACATTTCTAGGTATTGTTTATTCAGTGGTGAAAACTCATTACGAATACGGGTTATTCAGAGACAATTTGCAAAGCCCTTTGAGTTTTAAATAGACGAAATGTACGAATTGAAAAAGCTGGTCGAAAAGTAATTAATATGCGAGGAAACAGAATCATTTATGGATAGTAATTTCCTCGAATGATATCATACTGTCAGTCTAGCATCACCACGTCGATAATGAAGCCATATGACACGAAAAACTTAACTGTCGATGTTTGTTTATCGATGTATCCAGTAAACGACAATCGATAAATGAATCAATGTCAGGAAAGAAAAAACGCCATACGATGGCAACACCGACACATTCCATCTATTTATTATACATCAACATTTATTTCATAAAAGCGATTTTATTTAGTATATAACTTTTTTTTTTAATTTCAGGAAAAATTAAATTAAATTTTCACTTACGTAACCAGAATGACTACCAAAAATACATACGAGTACATGATAATTTTATACATTTGAATTATTTTATTCATTTAATTTTCTATAGAGCAATTTCTTTTTAAATATACCTACACATTTTTGTTCATTAATGTGGTCTGGAAGAGAATTGCATCAATTATATAAAAGACCATATCAACCTCACTGTAGAACGAATAATAAAACTTAAATATGTCTCTTGTATAACATACGTAACATATTTAAAAAAAAAACGATTGAAATGGTCTATTAATCGAACTAATTCAGTCACTACTGTACTATAGCATTATTGGGTGGGGAGGAGAAATACAGCCTCTCTACAGCCAATAATTACAATAAAAAAATAATAAATAAATAAAACCATATTTCGGGAATTTAATATACCATCTATTACAGAATTATATGAAAGAAACGCCTTACATCAAATTTACAAAGAATTTTTCATCAACATAATCCACTCCACTGCTACCATAAGCCATATATAACAAAGGTTTAATAGCCATTCCAATGCTAAGAACGACCACGGCACAGCACCACTATTTGTATTTGGTATAAGATGGTAAAATATATTATTATCTAAAAACAAAATTAATCTAACCGAAACTTTGAAATATGAACAATTCAAAAAGCAAATTAACTCCCTGAACTTAGATAATGAAATATTCTACCCTTAATGTATACTATCTACCATATAAATCACTATTTGCTTATTGTTTATCATTATTCTAAAAGTTCTTTGTTGATTTACGTTTGTAGTTATTTAATAAGTTCACCTTCTATGCATTGTTTTATTTTTATTTTTAATTATTACGTATATAAATGCTCTTCCCATAACCACCAGCTACTGGAGCTCAACTTATGGAGAGTATAACAAAAATAAGAAGAAAAAAAAACATGAATATTATGTTTTATAAACAATAATTATTATTTTTATAAACAATTATTATTAATCTAAAACACTCATCCAAATTGAAAAAAACATAATAAAAATATAATAAAAACAGTAATTATTAAAATGGAACACTAGTATATATTGATTAACTTGGCGGGTTTGCGATAAGCCGACGTAGCTCAACGGTAGAGCATCTAACCGGACATTAGAAGGGTGCGGGTTCGAGTCCTGCCGGCGACATTTATCTTTGCTCGGAAGGTTTTTTTCAATTTGGATGATGAGTGTTTTAGATTAATAATAATTGTTTATAAAAATAATAATTGTTACCCTTTGCGCTATGCACAAAAATCTTGTCTTAAGTTTTTAAGAACTTTAGTTTATCAATTAATAATTATTAGCCTGAAAACACTCATCCAAATTGAAAAAACCTTCCGAGCAAAGATAAATGTCGCCGGCAGGACTCGAACCCACCCTAATAATAATTGTAATGATTGCAACTATTTTTACATCGGAAAGACTTGTAGAAATTTCAGTATTAGGGTTAAGGAACACCTAAGATGTTTAAATAATAACAACTATTCTGAATTTGCAAATCATATTTTAGAAACCAATCATTCGTTTGATATAAATAAAGGTTTAAAAGTTTTAACAGATACAACTGGTTTACAATTAGATAAATTTGAAATTTTAGAAATAAGAAAAAGTGTTAATAGCGAATTAAATTTAATAAATAATCAAATATTTTTTAAAAATAGCTATCTCTTAAATTTATTTTCATATTAATATTAATAATGATAAATTTTATTTATATTTCTAATTTAAATGTATTATTCAATGTTTTATAATTATTTTGTCATTAACATTTTTAATCTGTTACTTACCTACTTTAATTCATTTTTGTTTATGCTCATATTTTGTATATTCTTAAATTATTGTTTTAAATCTTTTTTATCATTTTTCTATACTTGAAATTATTTTTTAGTATTCATTTATTCCTGAAGATGATAGCATTGCTATCGAAACATGTAGAAATATTTATATATTTTAAGTAAAGTGGTATATACAAAGTGTATTTTCAATTTATATAATTAATAATTATTGTTTATAAAAATAATTGTTACCCTTTGCGCTATGCACAAAAATCTTGTCTTAAAAACTTTAGTTTATCAATTAATAAATATTTGACAAGTCAAACATTTTTTCACCAATAAAATGAAAACATAATTTGTCTCGACGCCACCTAGTGAGGGATTTAGCCGTTACAAGACTTCCTCATACAAATAAAGTTGGTTGTTTACAGGTGAAATATAATAAAAAACCGTAATTATTGAATGAAACACTAGTATATATTGATTAACTTGGCGGGTTTGCGATAAGCCGACGTAGCTCAATGGTAGAGCATCTGACCGGATATTAGAAGGGTGTGGTTCGAGTCCTGCCGGCGACATTTATCTTTGCTCGGAAGGTTTTTTCAATTTGGATGAGTGTTTTCAGGCTAATAATTATTTAAAAAAAAAAATTGTTACCCTTTGCGCTATGCACAAAAATCTTGTCTTAAAAACTTTAGTTTATCAATTAATGAATATTATGTTTTATGTAATTTTTTTGGAATAAAGAAAATAAAAATACGCCTTCTATCAAATATCCATACTCTTTGGTCGTCAGGCTTGTGAGGCAGACTGGAGTGGGGATAGGAGGGAGATAGGGAAGATATACTTGGCTATTCAGATCTTGTCACTAAAGACGGCTAAAGCCATTTCCATCAATTGTGATCGTTCACCAGGGCGAAAAAAAATCGCTACCACTCTGGTACCTATCTAGCAAAGCAGGATTATGTTTCTAGGATGCACTCTAAAACAGGTTTTTGTGCTTTGAAAAGAAATCAAAAACTTTACTTTATTTTATATTCACTACGGTAAATACCCCGTGGAGTAGAAAGATGCAGAAAATCATCAAATCTCAAAACCTCCGCCACGTTATATTTCTCCGTAAAAAATATAAAACTTCGTCAAAAGGAAGACGTAAAACACATTGAAAAAGCTTGCACTAGGTAAACCCCCATCATCCTAACCGAGAATGAATTTTTTAACCTACCCTAGATAATATACAGTACAATGTATTATTTATCTGTTGATAATAAAACTCCGGTTGCAACAACACTTGGTTATTTAGTACAAATAACATGATACAAAGAATCTCTATAATGGATTTGGAGAGTCAGGAAGCTTAGTTCCTTTCTATACAATGGTAATAATCTGTTTTGACCTCTCAAGGCTCTCAAATATCATTCCTGTGCTGTGACATAATGTGAAATAATCGGACCTAATATAATACAAGTCTGGCATTTTATAGTAGACAAAAATAAATACGCTGCGATCGTTCAAAACGTTTTAATTTTAACACCAAGGTGGCTCATAGGAAGATAATTATTAGTTTGAAACAGTACAATGGTCCAATTGTTTGTGTTTTATTTTCGTCAAACGTTATTCAGAAATTAGTTGTACTTCCCGAAAGTTCTTCTCAACTTATAAATTCATCTCATAAAAGCCTTCAATTAATTTAGATATATTTTTTTTTAATTTTAACACTAACTTCATTAAATAATAGAATCGAATTTAATATTTACGTTAAAGCAACATTCACATATATTACTATCCATAACACTTCAAATCACCCTGTATCACATAAACATCCAGCCTATTACAATGGTTCACCGGTTAGTCAAAATCCCGCTATCAACAGATAACTTTATTCCGGAATTAACAAAAAATCAAACAACCAACTCTAAATAATCGTTACTCTACAATTGACAAATTTTATATGAAGAACTTAAACACTTTTTAAGTAATAAAATTTTATTCAATACTATTCTATAACTAATAATAGTTTTTTTAGTCCCTTTCAATGACGTAAAGTCTTGTAATATATCTAACATTTCTTCACTTAATAATTTGCCTGCCAACATTCTATTCACGTTTTACAAAGAAAATATCATATGTAAAGTACTTAAATAGGGATCATAAATTAAGGCACTCGGGCCATTGCAAACTATGTTGCAATGAATGTCCATCGTTTTATATAGAAAGACAACCCGTAATGTTAACTAGAATCACGAAACACTTAAAATGTTTAAATAATAATAATTTTTCAGAGTTTGCCAATCATCTCATTTCAACCGATAACATTTTTAATAAAGATACAGAGTTCAACTTCTTCAGCGTAATGTTAAAGGCAAAAAAAATATTATTTTGAAGCACTTGAAACTAGAAAATTCTTAAATAACCAAGTTCATTTATCGTATAGTCTTTTTTTAAAGATATTTTCCAGTGTTCGGTTTTTTCTGAAAAAAAAACCCCTAATTACCCCTTCACTTTGGTTGCCTCCCACTCCAATACCTAAATATTCATGTACATCTGTCATTATTTTGTATATTTTTTTATTTTTAATACAGTCTTGACGAAAGACGGGTACTTCCGAAACCGGCCGATCGTTGCATTAAAATGATGTGGTTTAAAAGAAAGTTTTGTGTTATTTTTTTTAATATATATTTTTTAAAATTATAAATATTATTATTTTGTTTATTATTTAATTTGGAGTTAAATAATTGTAAGGAGTGTTTGTGTGCCCCAAGCGAGCTTTATTATTTTCATCTAGTTCTGGCACACGGGCGCGGCCATACCACACTTCTGTCGGCTTATTTCCTCACTGAATATTACGATTAGACGTTTTAAGCAAGTGGCCAGTAAAGTATCATTGGTACCTGACTAAATTAGGGAGAATGCTAAGGCCGATCTCGCGTAATTTATATCAAAGGGTTGGAGGTCTTAAAAGGAAAGGTCTGCCTCCTTGAGAGGGTAGTTTTACCCACGGCCAAAGGTAGATTACGACAGGTAAATCTTGATAAAGCTGGAGGTTGAGTGATAAGTTGCCCCGTAAAAAAGTGTTTTTCTTTTACCTTCTGAAGAGGTACTGCTAAGTTTGAAAAATATACCCGGTGAGTGGTTCGTATATTGATGTGGAGCAGACTTTAATACTACCGTAAGGACCGTAAGTTTTTAAAATTTAAAAATAATGATATCTACTGTAGCATCCATTAAGGGCCTTCGATTCTTTTCGGGAATACGTAAATGTAGTTAATAAATCTCTTAACCTCTTCGGGCCCACGGTATCATATACGATACTCAAAATCTATTTCATAAATATTCTTTGCTGATAATGTTTATCAACCCAGACCCGAAGTATTAGATAAAGTAGGCATGTCAGTAAAACAGATGCCTACTTTATCTAATACTTCGGGAATTAAGAGCTGTGCGGCCTGTTTCATACAAAATTTAAAATACTCACCTAGTCCATGATCATATTTTTTCATCAAAAGGTATAGTAAATATCTAGTACAGATTAGAGGTATTTTTAAAAATTTATTCTGAACACACAAAATAAAGGTTATTAAAAAAATCGAATCCGAAACAGAGGCAACTTTAGCAATTATTTGGGGCTAATGATGATTTAAAAAATATATTTACCCCGTGTACTATGTAAATGTAATGAAATATAAAAAAAGTGTTTAAATAACCATTCCGATGGACTTAAATTTAAATTAAAAACGATATAATTTGCCATATATAATTTAAAATATCGAACCGAAAAAAGTTTTTTTAAGATGTTTTTCTATTTTTTTTATGTAATAAAATTTATACAGCAAATTCGGAGAATTTAAAAAGTTATCCGTAAAATCATGAAAAATTTATTTAATATTCTGTATTTCACAATTTAAAAAAAATACTTCAAACTCGTACTACATATTTACAATACCTTTAATTTTGTAAAAAATCGTTTAGTTTAAATGAGTATTTTGGCCTCAAGTTTTTAATTAAGAGTTGTATGAAACAGGGCGCCCAGCCGTTCCTCTTAAACTGCTTGGCTTCATCACTAAATTTAATTCTGACTTAAAAACATAAATACCCTAAGAACTCTATAATACTGCTCCCTGATTCGTTGTCATATTAAATATATCCGTGTCGTTTGGTCTCCTTATTATGCTGTCTATATTCGTCATATTGAATCCGTTCAACACCGGCTCTTAAGAGAGATTGCTTCAAGGTACTTGAAACACTCAAAGGCTTGAAGGTATTACTTGAAACAGGCAAAGACTCATATAACTAAATTGAGCTAACTCTAAACCTTTCTCCTTTAGAGAAGACTGTAGGAAGAAAGTCTGTCTCAATTGTTTCTTCAAGATAATTAATGGCATTATAATAATAATAATAATAATAAAATAATAAATATTTATTCCGGTATGTAGGGAGGTTAGTGCAGACCCACACATTCCATATAAAATATACATGCAATAGTTATAAAAAGAATACAAAATATGTACAAAAGTTTAAAAAAAAAAAAAAGTTAAATAATTATAAGACAGTAGTATAAGGTGATACATCACACATAAAACAAAAATTAAAATAAATAAAAATATAAAAATAAAAAAAATAAAAAAATAAGAATTTAACTAAATAAGATTAAAATAAATCCTTTAAGGTGCTGCGGCATTTATATTGTGAGGGGCCAATATATTTGTCCAGTATGCGTCGATGCTGGAGGCTGGACTGAGGCGGCTTCCATGATGAGGATATTCCTGGAGCTGTTTATTCTTTCCCTCATTCCAGCCACCCTGGATCTTATAAGGGCTGCAAAACCGGAAACTCGCCCCTCCGTGAACATACTAGAAGCGCTGCAGTATCTGGGGAGGCCAAACATTATGCAGAAGGCGTTATTATACAGTACACGAAGTCTTTCCATACTACTCTTTTTGTAGTTTGCCCAGAGTTCGCAGGTGTACAACGTTGCGCAGAAGGCAAGGAATAGAGTCCTTTTCACAGCGGTACAACAAAGGCGAAATCTTCTACTGAGCATATTCGATTTTACGCTGAGAGCTCGTCTTTGCCTATCAATGTCATCATCATCCATCAGAGTACTGGTGATTATGTGTCCTAGGTATTTGGTTTCTTCAGTCACCTTCAGGATCACACCGTTCAGGGTAGCTGCAGGAATACTAGTCGGGCCTTGTCTATATCTTATGACCAACAGAGCTGTTTTATTGGGGTTATAAGACATGTTTGTTTCTTCAGCAAACTCTTCGCAGATCTTCAGGAGAATGCGCAGCCCTCTTATAGACGGTGCCATTAGTACCATGTCGTCCGCATAACTGATGTTGTTCAGACACTGTCCTCCGATGTGGCAGATTTATTCACCTAATGCACTACAACTCATCCATTTCAATATCTCATCCCGTAGGCTCAGAAATAATGAACCGCTCTTCCCCAATCTAATTACGGATACTATTCACCATTGTCCAGAATGTGTTGACTTGTTAATTCATGAAAAGACCTAAATTTTTTGGTGTACATACACGCAGCAAGCAACGAAATATTGTAATATAATTTCTTCAAGAGATTGCTATTCACTTTGTGGCGTCATTATTAATAAATTAATAAAAAATATTTTATATTCAACACTTTACTAATATATACGTATCAACGTGTTTCGAAAGCGATGCTTTCCTCATCAGGAATATATAGAATACTAAAAAATAAGAATGTCTTATCAATTTGTCTAATTGTATACGGGTTGTATTTGTATGTCAAATGTCAATTTTTTAAACCTTTATTGATAACAAAAGAATGATTGGTTTATAAAATATGTAAATATGAAATTTTAGAAATTGCAAAGGGCGTTAATAGTGAATTAAATATAATTAAAAAACCTTTTTTTTAAATAGCTATTTCTTGAAATTATTTTCATATTAATATTGATAGTAAAAATAATTTAATTTTCAATATAAATTTGTTATTCAATATTTTTTTATTTTTATGAATATTACTGATTAATTACTAACCTTCTATAATCAATTTTTGTTTATGTTTATAATTTGTCTATTCTTACATTATTGTGTTCTTTGTTTATCATTTGTCTATACTTGACATTATTATATTTTAGAATTCTATATATTCCTGATGAGGAAATCATCGTTTTGGGAGCATGTTAATATGAATGTATTTATAAAGTGGTGAAAACAAAGTATTTTTTTATCATTTTATTAAAAATTAAAATTGTTATCAGAATTCCTTTTCTCCTTATTATTATCCTTAAGGTTACAAACTTCTTGCTTATCTGCGGTTCCGGTACTCTTGGATAACAGCTGGAATTCAGTGAACTACATTCTTTCAAAATATCTATTTTAAATAGTAACAGTTATTCTTAAAAACTCTATCTTCGTTATATATTCTCTATATCTCGTATAAGAATGAATGTTTGTCTGTCTGTCCTCGATTTTTCGAAAATTACTGAACTGGTTTATCTGAAAATGTTTCGCAGTTTGTTCTTATTAGTGCCGGGAAGGTTTATAGAGTAGTTTGAATAAAATCCAATGTTTATAACTGTTGCTGTGACGTTTTAAAATGAGTACGAAAAACATTGAATCCCCCAGGTTGTATTGAGGTTAGCCCATAGATATACCACTCTGGTTAGCCACTGATTACATATTCAAAAGAAAAAAGAAGGTTTGCTTGGGTAGAATATTTTCAAAATGGAAAACTTTACTATTTAGATGTATTTTGAAAAAAAAAAATTTCAAATGAAAGTTATTTTGTTTCTTGGCTTAGAGATAGTGATAGTCGTCACAAGACATTACTTTCGCTGTCAAATAAATTATGGCACCTAAACGATAAGCAAGAATTCAAAACTTCATATCTTTATAAAAATAAAAAAAACTCGAGCAAGGACAGGTTTTTTTTTTGGTTTAAGCTAGTCTTCAAATAAAAATTGAGTTCTACAAATTTAACTTGAACACAATTAAAAAAAAAAACTCTATCATTCCCAATCGGGGGTATGTTATGAGGAGTTAAAGAAAAAAGATGGAGAATAGGGCGGTTGATAATTACCTTGTTATTCAGACTAGTCACCTAACATGACTGAATTCATTTCAAGGAACTTTCGATTCAGAATGAGGATGTCTATTAAAAATCTCACTTCTAGAGATACTCTGATATAATTATGAAGGGAGACATGTTATTAGTTTGAAATTCAGGTTGATTTCCAGACAGGGTACTTGTCAAAAACTCTATGAATATAAATTCGAAATTAAAAATCATGTAATACACATTTCATATTTAAACAGAACTAGCTTCGTGTTTATTCTATTTTACGAATCTCGATCCTTTTCATATGTTTTATTCTATCATTCTTGAAGGAATTTCTCACAAGCTTCACTATAGAGTGTTTCGTGATTCAAAATTATTATCTTTCTTTCTTAGATTTAAAATACAGAAATTATTTCACCATCATTCTTATGTTCACATCATCACAAAATACTGTACGGACGTGGAATACTTGCTTAACACGTCCCAAGCTTGCGTAGCAAGTAGGGAACCGCTTTACCTTTTTTATTTAAAGGAGTTTTATGTACTTTTGATACATAATTTTATTTATTTGATACCGGTTTCGACACATCCGTGACATCCAGAGTGGAAGATACTCTCAGAATCGCTCTGGTGAAAGACCACCATTCAGAATTGAAACGTTGCTTGAAATTGCTTTTAGCCGTGTTTGGTGACCAGATTATTCAGATCTAGCCAGATCTAGGCCAGGTATTTCCCCACCTTCCTCTTCCCCATCTCCTTCCCCGCCCCAATACCTTCAGCTTCACAACATTCCCCAATTGAGAGATTCCATAGTCTCACTGGCTCCAGACGGTTGAGAGCAGTTGGGACTCTTCTGCGGTATTCATATAAAAAAATAAAAATTCACTTGCGTTCTTAAAACTAATATAAATTAAATATGTACAGAAATAATCAAACATTATTAGGTGAGGGTAGTGGGAGCGGTGATTTAGAGGAGATGAAGTATAAATAACAAGGAAACACGGTTAACAAAGGTGAATTACAGGGTGATATTATTTTGTTTACCAATTTTTTTTTGTTTATTTCTAAAGTATCTAAGCTACACAATTTTAAATATATATTTCATTACATTTTAATTACGTAATTTCAAAGTAAATGCCTCTATTTTATAGGGCTCCCTAGTGGTGAGGGCTAAAAAAATCCCAAAAAGATCAAATAGTTTGTAAAATATAATAACTAATATACTCGTATGTACCATTTTCTATTTAAAACTGTAATTCTGTAAACATTTTTATACTTGCATCATAATTTGAATTTCACATCTTTATTTACATGATCGCTAATTATGTATATTTTTTTTAAATAAACGTTTATTTTTTTTTTATTCTTCATTATCTTTTTCTTTTTCTTCTATCTAGTAGATTGTCCCGGGCGCGCGATGTACGTTTTTTTTTGTATACAAATCTAAAGTTTTATAACGAGCTTGATGAAATTTTGCACACTTGACCTTTGAAATAAGAGGAAGGTCAGTGTCTACTGTCTACATGAGATTTCGAAAATCACCCCCATCCCTCTTTGCTACCCCTTAAACCAAAATGTTGGTATTACTTAATGAAATTTTGCCTATTTGACATTCAAAATAAGAGGAAAATTAATATTTTTTCCAAACTATTTATGACTTTGGGCAACACCCGCTACTTCAGTTAGTAAATAAATTTAAAAAAAAAACCGCTAAACTGCCAGAGCAGTTTGTCAACAGGATAATTTAATATATATATATTTATATGAATACCGCACAGTCCGCAGCGTCCCAACTGCTACTAACCGTCTGGAGCCAGTGAGATTAAGGCATTCCCAATTGGGGAAAGTTGTGAGGCTGAAGGTATTGGGGAGGGGAAGGAGAAGGGGAAGAAGGAGGTGGGAAAATACCTGGTTATTCAGATCTGGTCACCAAACACGGCTAAAAGCCATTTCAAGCAACGTTTCAATTCTGAATGGTGGCCTTTCACCAGGGCGATACTGAGAGTATCTTCCACTCTAACGATAAATTACAATACAATAAGTAGAAAATATATATAGAAGAATAATTATAGTTAAGTATCCATAGTCAATAATACTCAAATAAAGCAATTATAGTAAGATGTAATACAGACATATGGTACTTAAGAAAATATTACATTCAAGATAAATAGATGGATAGGAATAGGTTGGATGAGAATACTCAAATAAAGCAATTACAATACAAAGACGTAACACAGGCATACTTAACTAAATTTTACACACGATTTAAATAGTTGTTTTTTTTAATAATAATTTTTTTTATTTTGTAATATTAATTATATACAATGGGAACATGTACTCGCTAAGCCATTGCAAGTACCTTGTCAGCAGGAGTTTAGTTCAACAGTATTATATAATACAACAATAAATAACAATCATCATACAAATGTAATGCAAAATTCCACCAATATAGGAGCATGCATGTCGTGATCAATGTACACATGTTGGAAAAAATATTAAAAAATATATGAAAACAGCATAACAGTTTTGTTATAGAGATACTAGACTCCAATTACATAATATTACTTTAAGTAATATTATCAAAAACAAACATTAAACAATTGTTTTTGTGTTTAATTCATAGAACTCCATGTAAATCAAATTTAATAATGTTATTATTAAATTCTGCAAGTATTTTTAGTTTTTATTATTGTGACAGTTGTTTGAGCGTTCAAGGCCATTTTCAAACTGCCTTTCAAACGGCCAGTTTGAAAGTGGTTTTGAATAATAAAATAAAAACTTAATTAAAAGTAAAAATACTTGCAGAACTTAATAATAACATTATTAAATTTGATTCAATTTGTACACTAAAATGTCACGGACCGTCCCTGATCACCACCATTATCTGACTTGTACAATTTATTCTTAAACTACGGTGTATGTACAATTTTTAGGGTGGTAAACTATGATTTTATTAATCCAATTAATTTTATTAAATTAACGCGCTTAACACGGTATCACTTCTATATACGAGTAAATAAATAACCATTGCACTACAATCTACACATCTGCCCTGCTGATGGATATTATAACGCTGTCCCAAACGTTGGAGATAGGAGAAGGAAGCGCAGCATGACTTAATATCCCAAAAACTATTCAAGGGAATCATTACATTTAATAATAAGTCGCTGATATACTATCAAAATCTAACTGATGGCCAAGATCGCCCTTAACCTTCCAGCGGGCGCGCTGTCGTAAAATTAACGACAAATGCTCCTTATCGCTCCCCCCACTCTCACCACTTAGTCACGAGCGTCGAGCTCCGAGCTATTCGAGGGTCAATGTCTCTCTAAACTACAGACGTACCGGATGCGCTTAGAAATTTTTGTTATTCATTGATATTTGGAAATTTTGCGCCACGCGCCTTAAAGTACTTTTTTCAATTTATTTCTCATTTATATCGTTTATTTTTATACAAGACGGATCGTGTGAAAGTTCCCGTGCTCCTCTCACCACGACCTCTCGAAATGTTGTGACTATTTATAGTATTTATTTATTTTATAGTATTTACGAAGCCCTACCAGACGTTAACCCGGGTCCTCATTGCCCCTCGCCTAGTAAGACCCTGGGTGACTTTGATTGGTCAGGGCTCGGGCCTAATAACCTTACAGCAATTCCCTACCATTTATATAAAGAAAACAACATTTACATTGCGAAAACTTGATTACGTAAAATTTACAACAAGCGCTCGCTCAAGGGAAAATATTCAGCGCGCCCGCTGCAAGGTTAATGGGTGAAAGCCATAAAATAACAAACAAACAAAAAAGTCGCTGATGATAAAAAGAATGAACAATTAATTCGTTCTTCGTAATCGGCCAATATACAAAATTTAGCACTCGTAGTGTGATCTATAGAAAATTGAAAGAAAATTGATATAGTAAATTTATGACCTTGACAATCTAATTTTATAGATTATCAGTTCAAGATAGATTTTCAATATTTGAAAATGTTTGATCAATTTCACCACATTGAGTAAAACATATTGAAAGGTCCTCTCCAACCCCTAACTATTAATTTACGTCTATCATTATTTTGTATTTCATGCTAGTTTTAATGTAGAAAGAAGGGTATTTTCGAAATTGGTAGATCATTATATTAAATTGAAATGGTTTAAAATTAATTTGTGAATTTATATCATAATTCTAGCAAGACGAAAAATAAATGATTTTTACGAATATGAATCCGAAGGTCTATTATAGGGAGAGACATGGTGGATGGACTCATATGTGGATCGAACTTTGTGAATGCTGACATTTTTTAAACAACACAACACACCGTAGAATATACACCAGTTTCCCCATGGTACATCTGTGCTGAACCAAGTGACTCCCGATGCCGTCGACTGGCTGAATAACTTCAGTATCTCACCATGACCTCCACCAACTATCCTCCACCATACGAAGAAGAAGAAATAGACGAATACGAGAAAATATTGAGCTTACTTAGACATAACATATTATCCAAAATACGTTTCTATCGCTTTATCTCTATCAGGGGCTTGTCTAATACGGCACCTCAGCAACGCAGTGTTCTGAATAAGACAGGGTCTATCCGAATTCAAAAATCCAACCTAACCACAGGTAGGGTTCAATTACTATAGGGTACAAAAGCTGCAATCCCATCTCTGGGATCCCATATCCACTTATACCGTTTTTCAAGTAGGTCAGTCCCGGTCTCGCGGCTGGGGGATCAGGGTGTCCGCCCGCTTTCAGGTCTTGGAGATTGGGAGTTTGGGAGAACATCTCAGCCTCAGATTCGGGAAATGAGCCACATGCATCCATTTCATCTGACTGAACACAGAATATAAACTACAGATTAATATAAACATTTAATATTAAAAAAAGCAAGTAGATTTTTTTCAGCATAATCTGACTCATGTTGGGAGTTCACATTTTTTTAAAATTTCTTGACTATGTTATGTTCCAGGGTTCGCTGTGCATATCTATTATCATATTTTGGTACAAGAATGCCTTCATTTCCCCTTATATTCAGAGTCCGATATATACTGAATCAATATTCTAAACTATAATAAGATCTGCACCGGCAAAAAAGTTCAATTCTGATACCACAATGAAATGATTCATCTCCTTGAGAATGTCTTTTTTTAACGATTAATTTATTCTTAGAATTTTGGACCGATTGTACCTTATTTTAAATTATTTTTTCTTAAATTATGTCTCCAAGTGATTGTTCCATACCGTAAAGCGGATTCTGTGAGTGACACAGGAACGAAACATTTCTTTTTATATATCAACTGTAAATTGTCATATACTCGCATGGAGGTGACGTATTGGTTAGGCTGTTTGACGGTCGTCGATTGGACTACTAGTTGTATAAATTTGATAGCATTGAGTAATTGTTGAACCTATATGTGCCGTATCGTCAGCATATACAAAATGTTTAACATGTTTGAATCGTTTTTAATTAATAATACAAATATAATATAAAGTCTCGGCACAAAAATTGATCCTTGAGGGACACCAGCACAAATTTTTTACTCCCACTGATTTTTACACATATATGTCTAATAAACATTTTTCATAACATTTTTAAGTTCGAGAATGATACCAGTA